>CM045898.1:45161018-45173518 GCA_025169545.1 Anguilla japonica
GGGCTCGGTAAAGACGGACCCGCGGCGGGTTTTTTTCCCGAGCGGAGGAATGCCGTCCGGCAGGTCCGGGTATTGTCTGCGGATTTGTCCTCACAAAGGCGAGCTTTTTTTTCCTGCGGAGCGGCTGCCGGTTCCCACCTCCGCCGAGCGGCGTTCCCGTCGTCGTCGACAACGGCGGGGCGGGGGGAGGAGGGGGGGGGGAGGGGAGGGGGGGGGGGGGGGGGTGGAAGTGGGAAACGTGTTCGAGCGTGTTCCCGTGCGTGTTTGACATGACTGCGCCGGTGAGTTATTTGCACATGTTTTCTGCTTCTGCAGTCGCGCTGAGCCCCCCCCCCCCCCCCCCCCCGGCCCCCCCCCCGCCAGCTGAAGCTCTCCGCGCAGATCATCGCAAAATACGTTCTGAAGTTTATTAGAAATAGAAAAGGTTTTTTCTTTTTATACCCTAATTCGTTTCCGATTTTTTGGAATGCCCCGGTAGTGTTTTTGAAGCGGTGTGACCTCTACCGTGACCTCTGCCATCGGTTGAGGGGAGAGCGGACCGCACTGTGCTCTCCTCTGAAGCACGCTGCGGTGCCCCTCTTCAGCTTCACACAGACGTGAGTCGGAGGAAGACTCTTCGAGCGCAGCTCAACGCGGGGACGTGCAGGCGGCCAGTAGACCAGCAGGGGTCGCTGGTGCACGTGTTAGTGCCAGCAGTGCAATGCACCGTGGCGGCAACACATTGCGTTGCACAACTTCTGAGGGGTTCTGGTTCTTTGTGATCAACTTATACTTATTTTACGTTTATCTCCACCAGCAGGCTCCCCCTCCCACCCCCTCCAGAAAAATCTCTTGGGCTGCGATGCTTGTGGTTTTTTTTCCACACAGTACATGGACACCACTGTGGGGACATTGACAAACCACAAGTATTTGCTAATTCTAGGTAATAAAATGGAATGAATGCATTTTAAAGATTTCTCTCTCGGTTTGGATTGGCCGACCCACTGCAACCCCCCCCCCCCCCCCCCCCCCCCCCCAATTTTAGATTTCATGTGCAGCCTGTGCACGTGCAGTCATCCAGTTCACCAGAGGGGGCGCTGGTGAGCGATGAGACATTGTGTGCAGGCCTGTAGGACTTGCTGGCAACTGAAATGGTCCAGGTTCCATAGCAGACCCATCTGCCTGCTCTGTAGAATTGTTCCCTAGCCCAGCACTCCACTGAGGGCATATTTTTCGTTTTTTCGCTAACGCCCTCCTCTTGGACCCTCAGGGGCAGAAGAGGTCCTCCTCCTGGCCCGCCGGACCGACCTGCGCCGGATCTCCCTGGACCTGCCCGACTTCACCGACATCGTCCTGCAGGTAACGACTTCTTGTTCTCCTGCCCAACTCCCCAATTCCCCAGTAGGACACTGCCGTTGTGCCCTTGAGCAAGGTCCTTAACCTGCATTGCTTCAGTATATACCCAGCTATATGAATGTATGCGATGTAAATGGCATGTAAAAAGTTGTGTAAGTCCCTCTGGATAAGAGCGTCTGCTACATGCCTGTAATATAATGAATGGATGTGATGTCATGTGATGTCATGTGATGTAATGTGATGTAATGTGATGTAATGTGATGTCATGTGATGTCACGCAGGTGGATGACATCCGGCACGCCATCGCCATCGACTACGACCCGGTGGAGGGGTACGTGTACTGGACCGACGACGAGGTGAAGGCCATCCGCCGCGCCCTCATCGACGGCAGCGACGCCCAGACGCTGGTCACCACGGAGATCAACCACCCCGACGGCATCGCCGTGGACTGGATCGCCCGGAACCTGTACTGGACCGACACCGGCACCGACCGCATCGAGGTCACCCGCCTCAACGGGACGTCCCGGCGCATCCTGGTGTCCGAGAACCTGGAGGAGCCCCGGGCCATCGTCCTGGATCCCGTCGGGGGGTGAGTGCTCCCTCGCTCTCTCTGCAACGGAGATCACGAAATCCAGTCCTCTGCGGGTTTAACTCCAGTCCTGGAGGGGGCGCTGCATCTGTGGGTTTAACTCCAGTCCTGGAGGGCCACAGTGTCTGCAGGTTTAACTCCAGTCCTGGAGGGCCGCAGTGTCTGCAGGTTTAACTCCAGTCCTGGAGGGCCGCAGTGTCTGCAGGTTTAACTCCAGTCCTGGAGGGCCGCAGTGTCTGCAGGTTTAACTCCAGTCCTGGAGGGCCGCAGTGCCTGCAGGTTTAACTCCAGTCCTGGAGGGGCGGCAGCGTCTGCAGGTTTAACTCCAGTCCTGGAGGGCCGCAGCGTCTGCAGGTTTAACTCCAGTCCTGGAGGGCCGCAGTGTCTGCAGGTTTAACTCCAGTCCTGGAGGGCTGCAGTGTCTGCAGGTTTAACTCCAGTCCTGGAGGGCCGCAGAGTCTGCAGGTTTAACTCCAGTCCTGGAGGGTCGCAGTGTCTGCAGGTTTAACTCCAGTCCTGGAGGGCCGCAGTGCCTGCAGGTTTAACTCCAGTCCTGGAGGGCCCCAGCGTCTGCAGGTTTAACTCCAGTCCTGGAGGGCCGCAGTGTCTGCAGGTTTAACTCCAGTCCTGGAGGGCTGCAGCGTCTGCAGGTTTAACTCCAGTCTTGGAGGGCCGTAGCGTCTGCAGGTTTAACTCCAGTCCTGGAGGGCCGCGGTGTCTGCAGGTTTAACTCCAGTCCTGGAGGGCCGCAGTGTCTGCAGGTTTATCTCCAGTCCAGGAGAGCTGCAATGTCTGCAGGTTTAACTCCAGTCCTGGAGGACCACAGTGTCTGCAGGTTTAACTCCAGTCCTGGAGGGCCGCAGTGTCTGCAGGTTTAACTCCAGCCCTGGAGGGCCGCAGTGCCTGCAGGTTTAACTCCAGTCCTGGAGGGCCGCTGTGCCTGCAGGTTTAACACTCTTTTAGGGGTTTGATCATTTTTGTATTGTTGGGTGCCAGAGAACATTTTAAATTAATCAAAGCGCCCCCCCATGAAGACGGCCTTTGTGCCCCCCCCCCCCCCCCCCCCCCCCCAGGTTGTACACAAATTTCTGCTGGCGTTGGGTTTAGTTTTTACGGTCCGTGGCGCACGCACAGTTCGGCTCGAGCCGGACCGCTGGATCCGTGTCTCCCTTTGTGTCTTCAGCGCCTGATCGTTATTTATTTTTACGGGCGGGTTCGCGGTTTTACTGCCGCTGCCCTAATTATTGAACTGTGTGTTTAATGAGCTGTAATGTTTACTAGCGCACGCTAATGCTTCGAGAGCACGCAACTCCGGGCACCTTTAGCATGACGGCGGCGTGTTCGACCTTCATTGCGTGTTGCTGACTGCGCATGCAGGCTTTTTTTTTTTTTTTTTTTTTTTTTTTTTTTTTTTTAAAGTGCCGTGACCCAGTTTTCTAACTCGCTCGGTCACAGTTCAGACCACACAAGAAGAAGCATTTTTTTTTTCATATTTTAGATTCTCTCCCACAGTCATGTCCGCATCCCCCCCCCCCCCCCCCCCCCCCCCACCCCCTGAATATCAAACTCTGTGTTTCTCAGTGGACCTTAGTGAGCGACTCTCTCTCTCTCGCTCTCTCTCTCGCTTGCAATATATCACTCCCTGTATTATGCTCTTACCACACACTCTAACACTCACTCTCTCACACATTCTCTCACTCTATCACATTCTCTGTTACACACTCTCTCTCTCACACACACACACACACACACACTCACTCTCTCTCTTTTTCCCTCTCTCTCACAGACACACACACACTGTCTCACTATATAAAATCCCACACATTCTCTCACTATCACATTCTCTGTTACACTCACACACACACTCTCTCTCTCTCTCACACACACACACGCACACACACTCACTCTCTCTCTTTTTCCCTCTCTCTCACAGACACACACACACTGTCTCACTATATAAAATCCCACACATTCTCTCACTATCACATTCTCTGTTACACTCACACACATACACTCTCTCTCTCACACACACACTCACACATGCGCACACACACTGTCTCACTCTCTCTCTCACACACACAGGCACACACACACTGTCTCACTCTCTCTCTCCCCCTCTCTCTCACACACAGTTATATGTACTGGACGGATTGGGGTGAGAAGCCCAAGATCGAGAGGGCCAACCTGGACGGGACGGACCGGATCGTCCTGCTCAACTCCTCCCTGGGCTGGCCCAACGGGCTGGCCATCGACTACGAGGCTGGCAAGCTGTACTGGGGCGACGCCAAGACTGACAAAATTGAGGTAGAGAAACACAGAGTGCAGTTACTGCCTCATATTGCTATGTGGTAAGGGGGCGGGGGGGGGCTGGATTTGGGGGGGGGGGGGGGGGGGGGGGCTGAGGGTGCACCCTGATGGGTTGTCCCCCTTATTCGTAATAACGGTGCCAGTTTGCGAAAATGGAGGAAGGTGACATCGCCTCCCTGCCCCCCGCCCCCCCCCCCCCCCAGCCACAGGCGTGGGGGGGGGAGGAGCTAGGGCACGCAGCCCGACAGGCTCGGCGCTGGACGGCAGCCATGTGGTAGCCAGAGGTCTGGCAGCGGCTGCTCGTGTAGCTGAGGGCTTGAACCGCTGCCGCCTGCTCACCGCAAAATTGAACGTTTCCTTCTTTTTGTGCCCCGGCCGCCCACCTCACCCCCCCGTCCCCTCCCCGCCCCCCACCCCCCCCCCCTTCTGGCACACAGTTCCACCCCCCCTCCTTCATCTGTTGCTCTGCTGCCCCTCCATATTTGCCTCCCAAAGCATGAGGGCCTACAGGTGGTAGTTTGTAAGTGCCTGTGCTTGGCTGGCAGATGCCCACCGTGTCCTTCGGAAAAGCAGGCAGAGTTGAGAGGGTTGCGTAGTGTTTGTTTGTTTTGCCTCTTTTTTTTTGTATTATTTGGTGTGGCGGAGAGTGCGTTTATCTTGCCTGAAGGGCGTGGTGCGTGTTGTGAAAGGCATGCGTTCCGCATTCCTCGATAAGAGCTAAGACTCGGACCGATCTGACCGGGGGGGGGGGGGGGGGGGGGGGGGGGGGGGGGGGGAACGGGCAACGGGCACAGGGCGGTTAGTGGTTACGCAACACCTGGTCAGGTGACGCGCCCGTCTTTCGCCGTGGTAGCGCTGGGGTTGTTTGGATTCCGCCGGGTCGCGGCGTCCTGCTCCGCTGGAATGCGAGGCCTGGTCCCTCCGCGGGCCCGTTTGGGTTTGGGGTCATTTCTCCTGCTCCCGTTCCGGGGGCGCGGAACCTTCCACCCCAATCCGCCTGGTGTCCTCGTTAGGAAGGAAGAGGCCGTCTGGCTGTCCGGTCCGTCTGGCAGCCTCTGTGTCCAGCCAGACGAGCAGAGACACAGATGCACGTGTGTATAGAAATATATATATTTTATTTTGCAGTCCTAAAGTTTTGGGGGTGGTAGGAGGGAGGGGGGGGTGTGCCCTCTTCAGGAGGCGCGTCGTGCTCCCCCGAGTGGCGGGACGGCGGGGCGGACGGGATTTCCGGCGCAGAGGGTAAGCGCGGGATGGCGTGTCTCCGTGGGCTCACCTGTACGAACACGCTCCAGGGCGTCGGAACACTGCGACGGGACGGCCGAACTTCAGCGGGTCACGCGCTCCGGGGCGGGGCGGGCCGCAGGGGGGGCGGGGGGGGCGGGTTACGTAATCACAGACACGTTTAACCCCTTAGCAGTCCCCCCAAAAGGAGGAGGCACTCAGGGACACTTGTTCTTTGCCTTGTTAATTTTTTTTTTTTTTTTTTGGGAACCCCCCCCCCATAGTACCGTTCTCTTCTCTCGCCCCGCCCATCTCTCCCCTCTGCGATGGCCTCCCTGGCTCCTCTGGTACAGACGGTGCTCTGGACGGCTCATTACCACATGCTCTCGCCAGCCCAGGCCCAGCCCAGCCCAGCCCAGCTGAGGGGGAAGCCATTTTGTGCCTTCGTGTGCTCCCTCTCCCTGCTCGAACCCGGGGCCCCTCGCTCGACACAACCGCAGTCACCTCGCTGTCTCCCAATGGAGCGCGGATGTTTGAGAAGCGGTGTTTATCGCCCCATGAGCCGTCAGACACAATTTCTCTCTGTGTTCATTTTGGCCTGTTGATCCAAGGATGTCCAAATATGAGATTCTGTGTGTGTGTTTTTGGTCGATAGGAAAATGGAATGTTTTTCTTTCTTTTTTTAAAATATATATATATAGGCCTACACACACTCCATAGAAAATCAAAACCCTTTTCACTCATAAACAAAAAATATGGCCCTTGCATTCAAGCCCTTGGATCCTGTTTCAGGATGTGAAATAAAAGCACGTTTTTGCGGTTTTGTTGACGTGAAATCGAAGGGGAATCTCAGAGTCGTAAAGTAATAGAAGCAGTCTTTGATATCGTGCGCTACAGGAACGAACCCTGCAAGGACAGGGTTCCGGTGGGGTGGGCTGGAGTGGGTGGAGTCAGGAGTGAGTGGGCGGAGTCAGGAGTGAGTGGGTGGAGTCAGAAATGAGTGGGTGGAGTCAGGAATGAGGGGGTGGGACTAAGGTTTCAGGAGGTCCACAGTACCCTATCCTTATACTCTAGGTTTTCAATAAGGTGGCATTCGAGACAAAAATCCTGGTCTGT
The DNA here is from genome assembly GCA_025169545.1 of Anguilla japonica. Classification (NCBI taxonomy): domain Eukaryota; kingdom Metazoa; phylum Chordata; class Actinopteri; order Anguilliformes; family Anguillidae; genus Anguilla; species Anguilla japonica. The sequence goes on from CM045898.1 coordinate 45,167,587, forward strand.
ACAACTTGTCATCGATCAAGTATACAAGAAAATGTGTCTTTACTAGCCTGTAAATCTGTTTTGTCTGTTTTATGGTTGTTATGTGTTGTGTGTGTGCTGTCCTGCGGTGCTCTGTGATTGGCTGTGATGCTCGCTCTGTCGCAGGGCTCCTCTGTAAGAGAGGTTTCGGCTTCGCTGGGGCTCGGCTGAGAAATCAGGGCAAATGAGCTGCAGGTGAAAAATACGGGGGGGGGGGGGACAAGGGGGGCGGGGGCGGGGGGGGGGTGAGGGTGAATGAAAAAGTCTGAGTTGAGCAATTTGAACCCCCCCCCCCCCCATCATTAACAGCTCGCTCTCATTCCTTGGCTTCCTGCTGGGAGAACGGCGGTCCCCCCCCCCCGCCCCCCCCCCCCCCCCCCCTCCACTCCAGACCGTTCCCATCTGCCCGAGCAGGGGCAGCACAAAGGGCCCAGTCAGAGGCGCGGGTCCCGGGCTCTCTGGAGCGCATTTGGCGGGGTCCGTCAAACGGCGTGCGTGACAGCGTACCCCAGGGCCCCCCCCTCGCCACCCCCCCCCCCGTCCCAGCGGGAACATTGTTCACAGCCTCTAAAAACATTAACCGCCCCTGACTGAGGAACAGGGAGAGGGGGCGGTGAGGGAGCAAAGGGTGGGAAGGTGTTTTTTTAGCTTGTTTTTTTTTTTTTTTTTTTTTTTTTTTTTTACCTGTAAGGCTCCCTTTTGCCAGCTGAGTGGAGAGACTGAGAGAGAGAGAGAGAGAGAGAGAGAGAGAGAGGGGGGGGTTTTTTTTGTGGGGGGGGGTAAGGGTGAGGGGGTTGGGGCTGTTGATTTTCATTAATGGGGGCTGGCTGAATGAGGCAAGGCTGAAAGAGATTAGGCTGCCCCCCCACCCTCCTGCAGAGACATTATACTCAATCAGGGGGGCTGGTTGTGTCCACGTGCAATACTGTGCCCCCCCCCCCCCCCCCTCCCCTCCCCTCCCCTTTTTGGGGGTACTGGCTCTCCTCTGCAGCTGCAGGGAAATATGTATTTCCCCCCCACGCCCCCCCTGCCCCCCCGCCCTTGCCCCCGCCCTGTCTGAAGCAGTTCTCTGCCTGTCTGGGTCCGCAGCGCCTCTGAAAAGGGCGACGGCATCCCCTCGTTACCCCCACAGGAAGTGGTCCCGGGGCAAACAAAGACGCAGAAAGGGGCTCTTTGTCAGTTTGGGATGTCCGAGTGCTAATCCGTTTGTGCTGTGCCTCGTTTCAAAAACCGCAAGTGGATTTCGCTTCAGAAACTTTTTTTAAAAATGTATTTATTTAAAACACTTTTGTCTCGTAGGTTTTTAGGCTTTTAAGGGAATCATTTTTTTTTGTGTGCAAAGTGCCTAAAATGACCTACAGATTAACCGCTACTTTTTAAAATATAAATATACACATTTTTTGAGTTCTTTTCCAGGGCTGTTTCTGCTTTCCTGTTTATGATGAGAAACCGTGATGTGTTTACATGCAGAGCTGGTCCATAAGAGCTTAATGTACAGTAGTGTACAGTCTGAGGTCTTTGCTTGGTTCAGTGCTGTGCGATGGGGGGGGGGGGGGGGTCGGGGGGGGGGGGGGGGGGGGGGGGGGGGGGAGGTTGGTGCGGTGTTCTCAGACCGTCACTCACCTCAGGGAGTCTGGGCCACTTGGTGCACGTAACTGCCAAAAGGTGGAGGGGGGGGGGGGGGGGGCGCGGTAGGGAGCTTCCCCCCCTGCATCTTGCCACGGAGATGACCAGCGAGGAGGCAGGGAGGGAGGGAAGGAGGGAGGGAGGGGTGACTCCGCTCTGGGGTGGACCCCGGCTCTCTGCAGCACAATGAGGGGGCCGTCCAGGGGCCACAACGGGGGCCCCCTCTCTCTCCAGATGCACACCCCCCCACCCCAAGCAGCTGAGTGCTGTTTTCAGGCCTCTCCTCTATTCGGGGGGGGGGGGGGGGGGGGCGGGCTTTTGGGCGCTTTAGAGTGCACTAATGGGACGGGGGCCTCATTCCACAGACACACTTTATGCTGAAGGAGGGAGAAAAAAAAACTGCTTGAAGTGCTAATGGGGCGAAATCCGGCTGTTTTATCCCCCTTTTTAATTAAACAAAAAAAAAACGGCCAGCCGTAATTTCTGATTAAAGATTTCTACATAATGACTTTTTTCTTCTTTTTTTTGCTTAGCATTCTCTTTTTAGCTCCCCCCCCCCGCCTTCTTCCTATTCAGTGATTCAACCCTAATTTCATTCTGCAGAGTAAAGTAGTCATTTACATGTTACTGTTTACCTTTTTTGTGGATGGAGGTGGGGGGTGGTGGGGTGGAGAAGGGGGGAGGGCGGCGGGGGAAGTGGCGTTTTTTCGCGATGAAACCAACATTGGGTGCTGAATGAAAGGTTTTGAAAGTGCCTTCTGTCATTTGGAATGCGCCCATTCACTGCCTGAATGGTTATTAATAGAAGTCTGGAGGCTTTGAAGACCTCCTCTCAGCCTCCTCTCTTTCTCTTTCTCCTTTCTCCTTTCTTTCCGTCTTTTCTTGCTCCTGGTTTTCTGTGTCAGTGAAAGGAGACCTTCTTGAAAAAGGGTTTTTTTTTTCTTCTCACTGGAAAATGTTACTGCCATCCTGCAGCACGTTCCTCTACTCCTGACTGTGTGTGTGTGTGTGTGTGTGTTCTGGGGCTTGTTTTTAGTGCTGAAATTATGATTGGCTTCACACGTTAAATTGCGGGGTGTGTGTGTTTGTGTGTGTGTGTGCCTATGCATGTGCATGCCTGCCAGAAATTTGTTTTGGTTGTGTTCGTGTGTGTGTGTGCATATGTGCATATGCATGTGCACATGTGCCTGCCAGAACGTTTGTTTTGGTTGTGTGTGCTTGTGTGTGTGTGTGTGTACATGTGCGTGTGTGTGTGTGTGTGTGGGGTGGTGTGTGTGTGTGTGTGGGAATGTGTGTTTGTGTGTGTGTGTGTGTGTGTGTGTACGCATATGCATATGCACATGTGCCTGCCAGAACGTTTGTTTTGGTTGTGTGTGTGTTTGTATGTGTGTGCGTGGGTTGGTGTGTGTATGTGTATGCGTGTGTGTGGGAATGTGTGTGCGTGCATGCATGTGTGTGTGTGTGTGTGTGTATGTGCGTGGGTGTGTGTGTGTGCATGCGTGTGTGTGCGTGTGTGTGTGTATGTGCGTGGGTGTGGGTGTGTGCGTGCGTGAGTGTGTGTGTGTGTGTGTGTGTGTGTGTGTGTGTGTGTGTGTGTGTGTGTGCGTGTGTGTGCGTGTGTGTGCGTGCGTGTGCGTGTGTGTGTGCGTGAGTGTGTGTGTGCGTGTGTGTGTGCGTGTGCGTGTGTGTGGGAATGTGTGTGCGTGCGTGCGTGTGCGCGCGTGCGTGTGTGTGTGCGTGTGTGCGTGTGTGTGTGTGTGTGTGCGTGCGTGTGCGCGCGTGCGCGTGTGTGTGTCCGTGTGTGCGTGTGCGTGTGCGTGCGTGTGCGTGCGCGTGCGTGCGCGTGTGCGTGTGCGTGTGCGTGCGCGTGCGCGTGTGCGTGCGTGCGGGTGTGTGTGTGTGTGTGTGTGTGTGTGCGTGTGCGTGTGTGTGTGTGCGTGCGTGCGCGGGTGTGTGTGTGCGTGTGCGTGCGCGTGTGTGCGTGAGTGTGTGTGTGCGTGTGTATATGTGTGGGTGTGTGTGCGTGTGCGTGTGTGTGTGCGCGTGGGTGGGTGTGTGTGCGTGTGCGTGCGTGTGTGTGTGTGTGCGTGCGTGTGTGTGTGTGTGCGTGCGTGTGTGTGTGTGTGCGTGCGTGTGCGTGCGTTTAAAGTGAAGTTTTGAAGCGGTGATGGCGAGTGCACAGCGCCCGTCTCTGTGCGCAGCTCAGAGCTTAGGTTCTGAGCCCCTTCCAGAAATCCGTCCCCTTTCATCTCCCGGCCCGCGCTGAGAGACGCCCGAGTTACTGGCGCCCGGGATCGCAGGGATTTTCTTAAACGGCACAGGAACTGTGAGCTTTTATTCCCGCTCTCTCCCGCTCCCGTTTTCCCCCCCTTTTCCTCCTTTTTTCTTTTTCTTTTTCTTTTTTTTTTTTTGTCGAGGAATCCTATCCTCCCGTTTTCCGCCCCCCTCCTCTCGATCCCTCTGATGTTGCCGGCAGGTCCCCCCCCCCCCCCCCTCCCCATTCCCTCCCCCCTCCTCCTCGCCCCAGCGAGATGCTTAAGATAACTCATTTGACTGATGTGTCGTTTGTAATGCAGAATTCCCCCCCCCCCTCCCTTTTTTTGTTCCGCGGTGCGGTGCTCTCTGACGCTCGCCGGCGGGTTTTTTGTTTCCCTTGATTGGGTGCCATATGTGTCCAGCGGATCTGCATAATTGTGAATGTGTAAGACCGTGCGGGACAGGACGGGGAACACAAGACCACGTTCCTCTTTTTAAAAAAAAAAAAAATAAAAAAAAAAGTTGTGGAACGGGAGGGGAATCTCTGTCAGGACCATCTGCTCAGCCGGGGATGGGGATGTTTAGTTCTTGACATCTTTCTTCTGTTGAAATGGCACTCTGTTCTCCTTTTTCAAAGGGTGGGGGGGGGGGGGGGGGGGGGGGGGGGAGGAGGGGGGGGGGGGGGGGGGCATCTTTAGTTCAAAATATTTTTTCCATGCCCAGTCAGAAACCTTTCTTTGCCGCGTGTTTGAAGTCCGGGGGAAAACGCGGAGGGCTGAATGGAATCAAAGCGAGGCGTCGAACAAACGAGCAGAAAACCTGCTTTTCAGACGCACATCGTTTGCAGTAAACGCGGAATTAACTCGACCTGCTCCTCTCCCCCCAAACACGCCTCTCAATTAACGCCTTCGGTTACAGCTGGCCTTGGGATGGGAAGAGATAAAAAAAACAAAAAACATTTCAGAAGTTGTTTATTTTGAAACTTCTAGTTTGCTTTTAGTTTTTGGCCTGAGTTGGTTTTAAGGAGGGATAAAAAAAAAAAAGCAGCCATTTTGTTTTTTTGGTCGCAGTAAATGCGCAGTTGTGTGCTGCGCTGGCTGAAAGCTGCTGGAACGGGCCGGAGTGGCCTTCTCTCTCTCTCTCTCTCTCTCTCTCTCTCTCTCTCTCTCTCTCTCTCTCTCTCTCTCTCTCTCTCTCTCTCTCTCTCTCTCTCTCTCTCTCTCTCTCTCTCTCTTTCTCTCTACCCTCTCTCCTCTCCTCTCTACTCTCTCTCTCTCTCTTCTCTCTCTCTCTCTCTCTCTCTCTCTCTCTCTCTCTCTCTCTCTCTCTCTCTCTGGCGCTTTTTTTAACGCTTTTTTTTCTTTTTTTTTTGCACGCCGGGGACAATTGAAAAGCCACAGGCCGGCCGCTCGGGGGAATTGTCTTCTGATTGACGCTGCTAAAATCAGGCTTTAGAAAAAAACGAGCTGTGTGTCCCGCCCCCCCCCCCCCTCTGAAGCCCATTCTCCGGCGACGCCCGGGCAGCTTGGCAACATTGTGGCGAGCGGGGCGCGGGGCGCGGGGTTGCGGGGCGTGAAACCTGATTTGGGGAGGATTTTCGGCCGGGAGCCCCTCTAAAACAGAGACCATGCTAATGACATCTGCGGGGGGGGGGGCTCCTGCCTTCAACCACGCTGCGCTGTGATGGCTTTGTCCCGCCGTGAATACCCCCCTCCCCTTACACCCCCCCTCCCAAAGCCCCTCCCCCCCGAGTCTGAGAGGCCTCAGTCACACTTTTTTTTTAAGGGGGGGGGGGGGGGGGGCAGGCAATGGGGGATTGGGGGTCCTGTTCGTTACCGGGCGCAGAGTCACCATCACGGTCTCACGTAAAAACCACAACGTGCAGCATGCCCCCCCCCCCCCCCCCCCCCCCATCGGTTTCCAGACAGGGCTCCGCACATCTTTTCATGTTTCCATTTCCTGCAAAGGATTCCGAAGGAGGAGAGAGAAGAAGAGTAGAAGCTCCCAGTCATAACTGGTGCCCGCGCGTAGC
>CM045898.1:45176018-45226018 GCA_025169545.1 Anguilla japonica
GTTTCGATGGAGGGGAAACGCGCTCACCCCATTGTTTTAAGGGCCCTTCTCTTTCTGCAGGAAAAAGACAGCGGCACTCATCCCAAAAGGCGGCACTCATCCCAAACGGTGGCGTCCCTAATGGGACTCCAAGCTGCAGTGGGGAGGAGGGGGGGGGGGTTACAAAAAAAAACAAAAAAGAAAGAAAACAGAAGAGGCCGAAGGCTTCGTCTTTGCGGCTTTTGGGGGAAAGTGGGCCTGGCTGTGAGAGTCAGGCTTCAGTAAACACAGGCCACGCTGGAGCCTGACCCCTCTGTCCTGTACCTGCCCTGGTAAGAGGGACCTCGTTTAGTATTGCTGAAGGGGGGGGGGGGGGGGGGGTTTAAACGGTGCAGGGGGGGGAGACCTAATTTCTTGAGGGACGCGCTCGCTAATCTCTCTCTCTCTCTCTCTCTCTCTCTCTCTCTCTCTCTCTCTCTCTCTCTCTCTCTCTCTCTCTCTCTCTCTCTCTCTCTCTCTCTCTCTCTCTCTCCCCCTGCGGCTGCCGCTGGTGGACTGGGTGGGGGGGGGGGGGGGCGCGTGTTCGTCGGGCTTCTGTTCAGCCGTGTGTTTGCGGGTTATTGACATGACTGTGCTGCAGCTCTACCCCCCTCCCTCTTCCCCCCCATTTTTTTTGTTTGTTTTTTTTTTACAGCAGTGTTGCGGTGAGGAGAGTCCCTGCCGCAGCTGTCGCGCTGTCTGTCTGTCTGTCTGCAATGCGTTCCACATGTGCGATAATCCCCCCGCCACGCTGCCTCAGAGCTTTCAGGCTGCACCGTACCGCCTCCCCCCCCCGCCCCCCCTCGCCCCCCCCCCTCGCTGGTCCCGGTTAGCGCCTGCCCGTGAGGCTCAGCGGGGGTGCAGGGGGTGCGGGTCCTTGCGTGTGAAGAACCCCGCGTCCACATGCAGATGCAGTTACGCCCTGGCAAGGCCAGGCCCTGCAGTTGGTGGGGTCCCGGGATTGGCTGGTTCCCGGGTTTGGCGGGGTCCTGGGATTGGCTGAGCCCCGGGATTGGCGGGGCGAAGGGGGGGGGGGGGGGGAGACGTCCCGTTAGCCTTCCAAAACGGCTGGAGGTTTAAGTCCTCCTTACACCCTTCCGGACCGCACTCGTGCCGTGCTGTTGAAGCTTCTAAAAAATCATCTTTACTCTCTGGAGTGATGTAATTTACCTTTGACTCTTTGTCCCTCTATCTATCCATCTCTCTCTCCTTCCTTCTTTCTCCCAATATCTATCCATCACTCTCTCTCTGTCGCCCTCTCACTTCCTCTCTCTCTCACTTTCTCTCTAATTCTCTCTCTCACTTTCTCTCTAATTCTCTCTCTCTCACTTTCTCTCTAATTCTCTCTCGCTCACTCTCTCTCTCTCACTCCTCTCTCTCTCTCTCTCTAACAGCCTCTGGCCCAGAATGCCGAGGCACACTCCGCTTGGCGCTGTTTACGTTCCGCTGTCTGGCGAGAGCCTCGCGTTAGGATATCGCCGATTTCGGGTAATGGCAGGATGTGGACCTGCCCAGCCCCTGCGTTTGCCTTCATGTGACTTCCTCTCAAATTGCGCCCAATCACGCTCCTCGGGACCGGCCGTGCCGGACGCGTGATCCGGGCACTGCAACTGTTTTTTTTTTTTTTTTTTTGTTTTTTATCCCTCGTTTTTCCAGGCCTGAACACCTTTTAATGTGTCTGGGAGTAATTTCCGTCTTTTTTTTCTTCCCCTTCTTTTTTTTTCAAATTGACAATACCTTTTTCTCAATTGTTTTATTATTATTATATTATTTTTTTAACTTTAATGTTTTTTTATTCCATTGTGAGTGTGAGTGTGGCATAGAGCTGAGTGAAAGGCTGTTTGTCAACAGTGCTTGACAGGGATAAAGACAGATTACAGAGTGAATTTCTGTATGTGTTGTTGCAGACTTGACTCCAGTACCAGTACCGGTACCCCAGATGCCAAAGCCGTGGTGTAATACCCCTTCTCAAAATGAGGCTGCTGACCCAAACGGGCCGGAACCAAATGACCCGCTAAATGAACAAGTTAATTTTAGATGTTTGGAGAAACAGAAAAGAAGGGGGGGAGCGGGTTCGGGGGGTCAAAGTGGAAGAAACTTGAACATTGTAAGTTTGGGAGAGAACGCAACGTGGATGGTGTATTTTAGAAATGGCTAGAAAAGTGGGGCGGGCGGGCGGGCGGGGGGGGGGGGGGGGAAGGAAGCAGCGCGGCCAACATTCTGTTCAAATTAAAGCAGCGTCGTTCTTGGAATCGGGGAGACGAGTACACCCCGATTAAAAGAAAATAATCGCTTGTAGCCGAACCGCAGTTTTCAGAAGCCCGGGCCAAGCCTCATGTGAAGCCGGTTAGCGTTTGAATGCCAAAACCAGAGGAGGAGGGCGGCCAGCTCTCCTGGAGATCATCCCCGAAGGGGGCGGGGACTGTGGATGGATGGATGGGTGGGGGGGGGCGGGGTTTGCTGCTGACACTTGGCAGGTATAGAGGGTTTTCGGACGGAGGTGGTGATTTGTTGTGCCTTTTCTTGGTCTCCGCGGTACATGCGACACACTGGGTTTAGAGGTGACACCCGTCCCGAATGCAGGGGGGGGGGGGGGGGGGGGGGGGGGGGGGGGGGGGGGAGGGCTGGAAAAACACAACCGTGGCCCAAGAAGGCCCTGGTGCTTGTGTTAGCGTGTGAGTGTTTCTCCTTCTTTGGTTAGATGCTGAGGGAGCTGTGTGATGTCTGTACCAGCCGAACAGCTTTTCTTCTCCTGCTGCCGGTGATGGAGTGCCTGGTGCCTCCGATGATTTATAATATTGAAATGGATCAGACAACGAGGAAATCGCGAAGCTTTTTAAAAGAAAAAAAAAGAAAAACACGAATGCAAGAATTTCAGTGTGTTTGTCCCACATCGTGAGTTTATTTGCAGCCTTCTGGTGAAATGGAATCTAAAACCTGTTTGTCTTCTTCCTTTTTTGAAAAAAAAAAGTACTTTCAAGTGGGTTCATTGACAAACGGATCAAATTGGTATAAAAACAGACGACTTTGGGGTAGACTTGTGAACTCTGGGAAGCTTGTCTTTCACAATCCTCCTGTCCTGGGGGGGGGGGGGGGGGGGGTGAGGGGGGGATGACACATCGTATAGCCAAAAGAATGAAAACTGCACAAGACAATAACTTGCTTTCTCTTCGGCTAAAACGCAGGGATTTCCAACTGAGTCCAGCCATGTTTCGAATTATTTCACATTCCTTCCGTGGGCTCGACTTGCCTCCTGGTCTGAGAACAAGGAAGGGGGGGGGGGGGGGGTTTAGGTGGAGGTGGGGGGGGGGGGGGGGCATGTCTTACCGATTGAATTTGCATGCCATCACCGTGGCATTTAGAACTAAAGAGAGGACGTTTGGAAGCGGCTCTGACTGAAGCCTTTGGAAAGCTTGACTTATGTCTGAATTGCAGATGAGACTTTTATGTTTTGTTTTGTTTTGTCATGTGTTCCCCCAGTGGATTGAAGGGTTCTCACAGCAAAAAAAAAAAAAAAAAAAAAAGAGGGGGAAAAAAAAAAACACAAAACAAAACAAAAAAAAAAACTGCGTATTTCTCTCTCAGAAAGGCCGTGGAGAGAAACGTTACTCCCATCTTTCAGAAGAGCTGGCCATGTCTAATTGTCTCTCTGAAAATGAATGGAGTTTTTGTAGATGGGGGAGAGAAAGACTCCTGCTGATATAAAAGCCATCAAAGTGCAGTCCCCCCCCCCCCCCCCCCCCCCCCCCCTGTTTCGGCTCGGACTCAATGGAATAGAAAATAGCGGAAAATATCGGAGACTTGCAATGTGAATCATGGACGAGCATCCTCTGGGGCGAGATTCAGAAATCTGCCAGACATCTTTGTGACACATTTTTTTATTTATTAATTAATATTTGCTGTCCTTATTTTCTGTCTTGAGCAGGTAACAATGTTTTGCCATTCGTGCGGAGTGCTGCTGCCCAAAATTAGCAGTTTGCTTCTTCTTTGGGAATGCGGGTGTGTCATGGGGTGGGGGCACGGTTGGTTCCTTCAGCCACTTTTTTTTTTTTTTTGTTTGTTTGTTTTGTTTTGTTTTGTTTTATTTTTGTCTCCCTGCAAATGTGTATGTTCTTATGGTCTCGGGGGAGCCTTCTGCGTTTGAACACGGAAAACTGGTCTCAGCGGCCGGAGTGTTCTGGAGAACACAGAACGAGCCTCTGCTTCTGGTAAACATGCATTCATCCAGCCACTCCCCCTTCCCCCTGTCCTCCACCAATGAAAGCCAGCATTCTCTCCTGAAGCTCCACCCCCTCCTAACCTGGCCCTGCCCCTCACCTCTTATCCCCAACCACTGCCACCGCCCCTCCCCCGCTGGCCTTTTCTCTCTTCTCCCTCCCTGGCCCCGCCCCTCCGCTCTTCAGACCCCGCCCACCCCCCAGCTCAGACCCCTCCTCCCTTGCGCAGCTGGGGCAGAGAGGGTTAACGCGGCTGGGGCCGGGGGGCTGGCCAGCTGCACGGCTCTAATCCTCTGTTGCGCTGTGGAGGGGAGTTAAGTTTGTGGAAATGTCGGGGCGCGCACAGAACAGGGCTCCACACTGAGAGCATTAGTCCTACCTGGATTAGAGCTGGGGGGGGGAGAGGGGGGGAGCGTGTGAGGGAGGGAGTGAGCGCAAGCAACCGCCAAAATCTTCCCCCAGCCGCCGAACGGTCAGGGACTCCCTGACCCGCCCACGCTCCCATACCGGTGTGGCTAAACCCCCCTTCCCCCCCAAATCCTGTTGTACACGTGTAATGCCTTTAAAAGCACCGCAGCGATGAAGTCTTATTGCGCCCCCCTGTTTTTGGCCGCCACCTCACTTCCTGTCCCAGTGAGGCCCGAGGCGCCGCCGGAAATGGAAGCACGGAGAATGCGCCGTCCGGTGAAAGTTGTGATCGCGTGCGCGCCCACGCCCCACACCTCAAACACGCTACAGAACCGCCACTAAGCCCCCACACCTCAAACACGCTACAGAACCGCCACTAACCCCCCCACGCCTCAAACACGCTACAGAACCGCCACTAACCCCCCCACGCCTCGTAAAACACACTACAGAATCGCCACTAACCCCCCCACGCCTCAAACACGCAACAGAACCGCCACTAACCCCCCACGCCTCGTAAAAACGCAAACGCCACAAACCTCAGACTGCGCAGACCTTTCTGCTCGCAGGTGGATTTACTGCGTGTGCTGCTGCTGGGGTTAGAGTCAGGCCTGATGGGTAATGTAGTGTTTGTCATATTCAGCCCCCCGATACACAAATCCTACAAATCTGGAGACGGAAAAGAGATGGAAACTCTTTGCAGGAAGTAAAAAAAAATTTTTTTTTAAAAAGAGAAAAGAATCCCTGCGTGTCCCGCGATCCGCTGCCCCCCCCCCCCCCCCCCCCCCCAATTGGAGGAGCGATACGGAGGTAATTAAGGCCGGTGCGGAGCGTGTTTACATTCCAGTGCCGAGGGGGGGGGGGGGGGGGGGCTTGACTCCGCCCCCGTGTGCGGAAACGCGCGCAGGGCTGGGGGGGGCGGGGGGGGGGGGGGGGGGCAGCAGAGCAGAGCAGAGCTAGGCGACCGCAGCGGTGAAAACACACTCAGGCATGCGCTGCGTTTCGGTTTAAAAACCCCCCCCCCCCCCATGCCCCCCCCCCCCCGGTCTCGGCGGGGTTCCTCGGCCGGTGCCAGCAGGATTTCGGGAACGCCGCGTGAAAGCCGAAACCTCCCGGACCGACGTGGCAATTCCCAGACCGGGAACGCTCACATGGATTTTCAGGATTTGGGGGGGGGGGGGGGGGGGGGAGGAGGTTCCGCTAGCACCCCCTCTTCCCCAACCATGATCGTTTCTCCTGCTGATGGGGGGGGGGTGGGGTGGGGTGGGAGGTAGGGGGCAGGGGGGGCAGGGGGTGTAAGGGGGGCTCCTAAAGTAGCCCGTAGTCCCGTCAGATCATCCTGAGGTGCAGCTCAAGCTCTTAACACACATTCAGCAGCACCATCTGCAGCCTCCGTTACGGGCAGAGCTGCGGATTCAGAAATGTCAGTTATGCGTGTGTTTGTACGAGTGTGTTTGTGTGTGTAATGTGATACACGCTACATGGCCACAAGTACGTGGACACATCTCATGCAAAATTATGGCCATTAGTATGGAGTTGGTCCACCCTTTGCTACTATAACAACCTCCACTGATCAGTGAAGGCTTTATACTATATGTTGGAACGTTGCTGCACTGATTGGGCTATTAGGCCCGGCTCCCAGTTGCCTTTCAGATTGATCCCAAATGTGTTGGTTGAGGTCAGGGCTCTGTGCAGGCCAGTCAAGTTCTTCCACGCCGTTCTCAACAAAATCATTTCTGTGTGGATCTCGCTGTGTGCTCGGTGGCATTGTCGTACTGATGAAACAGGAAAGGACCTTCCCCAAACTGTTGCTGCACCAAAGTTGGCAGCACAGACAGCCTCATCTAGAATATCACTGCATTAAGATTTGCCTTCGTTAGAACTAAGGGGCCTAGCCCAAGCCATGAAAAACAGCCCCAGACCAAGAAGTGTCCAGACACTTTTGGTTATATTGCGTGTATGATTATATAATATTAGGGCAGTGCCGAAGCAGTAGCCCGGGAAGCTATTCAGGTTTGGTTCCACCAATCAGGTTGATCTGCTTCGCCGGGCTTAGTCTCATATGCATGCCCCCGTGGTGCTGCCGTGGAAACGTCACACGCTCGCGCCATCGAGGTGGGGGTGGAGGGGGAGGGGGGAGTCAAACTCCCCTGTGACTCTCCGGCACCTGACAGGTAATCGGAGTTAGCGGCTAGAGCGTTTAATCCCGCCCGTTCACCGCCCTGTCCAGCTCGTACAGCTTCACGCTACTCCCGCGTCTCGATTTGTTAGCCGCCACCGCTAGCTCACGCCACGGCAGCGGGAGGGAAGCTGCCGGCTTGGGTTGTTGTTTTTTTTTTTTTTTGGGGGGGTGGGGGGGGGGGGGGGGGGGGGGTTTGACACCCCGTAGATTTTCCTCATCCTTCGCCCTGTGCGCCACAGCGTGTCGCTAAGCGAAAGAGCGTTGGAGTCGTGTGACGGCGCGCCAGCTGAGTTTTTTTAAGTTTAGGTTGTTGTTGTTTTTTCTTTCCCCTCCTCCCTGCTCTAATGGAAGGAAGTGAACTGCTCCACCAGCTGTAGGAAGCGGGGGAACTGTATTACCGAAATAAATCAAATCGCCACCGCCGCTGGAGAACAGGCCCTGGCAGGCCCTCCCCATCTCCACACATTAGAGCCCCCCCCCCCCCCCCCCCCCCCCGCCCCCGCACAGGAAGTGCTCAGAATGGGGAGCGAGGTCTCGATGCGTGCGCAGGAAGTGCTTGTTTTAAGAGCTCCTTCACCGGGAACAATACCCCGCATTAATCCGCCTGTCACTCACAGGCCTGCCGCAGGAATCCGCGCTCTCCCCCGAAGACCGCCCCCCCCCCCCCCCCCCCCCCCCCCCCCCCCCCCCCCCCCCACCAGCCGCTGATGTGAATTAGAGAGTCAGTGTCCCTGTGCTCTTAAAGATTTATGAATGTGTGTTTTTTTTGGTTTAGGGGAGGGGGGGAGGGGGGAGGTTCTTATGGAAGCAGATGGACATGAATCATTTTAATTCTCCCAAGTTAAAACTGTAACTCCTGAGAGGTCCCTGATCTCATATTAGTCACCGGCTGCTGCGGTTCGCTCTGGGGTTCCCTGCAACTTTATTTCTCTTCGCTGTGGGGGAGTGGCAGCGATGACCTCGTCTGTATTCACATGAACACCAAAAAAATTTTTTTTTTTTTTTTAATAAGTGTTTTAAAGAAGTTCCTGTAACTGGAGAAAGAAGGAGAGTAAAGGTTAGAGAGTGACAGGGAGAAGGATAGAGAGAGAGAGTGAGTGAGAGTGAGAGAGAGGGAGGGGTGGAGAGAGAGTGTGTCAGAGAGGGGGAGAGGGAGGGGAGAGAGTGTGTGTGTCCGAGAGATACAGAGAGAGAGAGGGAGAGAGAGAGAGAGTGAGAGTGAGAGAGAGGGAGGGGTGGAGAGAGAGTGTGTCCGAGAGAGATAGAGAGAGAGAGAGAGCTGTTGACTTGGGCTCCCCTGATCTTGCAGGCCTGTGCCCCCCCCCCCCCCCCCACCCCCCCACCCCCACATTGCGTATTTTACATTTTTTTTTCCTCCCGTTAAACGTTGTCCTGCAGCTGGCACCAGCGCGGTGGGAAACGCTTCCGTTCCAGAGCCATGTTTTCACCGTCCGGAACTCCAGAGGCTCGGAGATTCCGTAGAAATAACCACCGCCCTTTCAGAAACAAACCTGGGACCCAAGAAACGCCACCTGACCCCCCTCCCACCCCCCCTTCATCCGTTTCATAAGACGGGAACATGCTTTGGCCCTGCTCTGCATTGACCTTTATTATGCTGTCCTTGAACATGCTGCAGAATTGGATTGTCTGCTTTTGAGCCAACAAATATTTGAAAACATCCCGTCTAACGGTGGTGATAGTTCAAGTCCTTTTTTTTTTTTTGGCTTGGTGTAATCAGCATTGTTTGAGTTCGCACTAAAAGGAGACAGACCTAATGTTTCTGACACGGCTCTCACAGCAGTGGGCTGATGAGAGCCAAAATGGCTGCTGATTTAACGTAATGCTGTTTTCCCTCCAGTCCCGATTTCACTCGAGTGTGTGACAGGGGCCACTGGGATCGTGGCCTCTCGATGTTCAATCACTAAACGTTGACAAAAACAGTTTTGTCCGTGTTTGCAGTTTTGTGTGTGTGTGTGTGTGTGTGTGTGTGCTTGTGTGGGTGTATGTGCGTATGTGCAGGACCACCATCGAGGGGCGGGGGGGGGGGGGAGGGGGACGGACATGGTATGTTGTTCCCCGACCCTGGAGGACGGTGGGGAGGGGGGGGCCCAATGGTGTGTGAACTTGTGGTAAATAATTTTGTCCTGGGCCGGAGAATTTCACCCAGCAGTCCTGTGTATGCGTGTCAGAGGAGGGGGGGGGGGGGGGGGTCACAGTCCCTTCAGCAGAGGCTCAGATCATTGTCCCCCTGTCTGACTCGGTGGCGCCCCCTGTTCCCCCCCCCCAGGTGATAAACGTGGACGGCACGGACAGGAGGGTGCTGCTGGAGGACAAGCTGCCGCACATCTTCGGCTTCACGCTGCTGGGCGACTACATCTACTGGACGGACTGGCAGAGGCGGAGCATCGAGCGCGTGCACAAGACCCAGGCCACCCGCGAGATCATCATCGACCAGCTGCCCGACCTCATGGGCCTCAAGGCCACCCGCGTCACCGCCGCCTTCGGTAAGAGCTGCCCCTTCCCCCGCCCGAACAAAAATCCCAACCTGGGGGGGGGGGGGTTCGTCCTCAGCGTCACTCCAGTGGGATGTTTAAAATTTGAAACCCATGTGCGCACTTTTTATTTTCTTTCTTTCAAAAGTGGAAACTTGAAAGTGGAAGGGTTAAAATCGGGATTCCTGGTACTGTAAAAGCACACATTATTTCATTAAGTGTTATGCTTGTAATCCATTATGATTGGGTGGTAAATGTAAGATCTTCACTTTTGTCAACAAGGTCTTACGACTTACGACTACCGTCGACCTAGTAAGGGATTTTCAAAGCAGGTTCTTTTTTCGTGTTCGTATTGTGAATGTTTTTTTCTTCTGATTTTAAAAGCAGAAAGAGCTGGTTCATTCTCACGGATAATGGGGTGGTTTGAAAGTGCGTAAATGGGGAATTGAGGAAAGTCTGGTTCCGTTCATTGAGTCTTATACAAGCGTTCAGGAATCGCTTCAAAGGTTTGCAAGCGACTGGAAAAAGATGGAAAAATCCAACCAGTAAAACGGTGGGGAGAGGAAAAAAACGCAAGTCCCAGCATGCCTCAGTAAGCCTGCCTCTGTGTACCCTGTCCAGGCCTGGGTCAGACTCCTATTTGAAACGGTTTAATGCTTTTTATTGTGGACAGATGCCGGTACACCCCTTGCAAATCCCTCAGCGTTTTCAACCAAACGTTTTCAACGAAACGTACAAATTCCATCGTGAAGAATAATAATTTTTTTTTTTCTGGAAAATAAGTGTAAATAGACCTTTTCTTTTAAAATAGTCAGTAAACTTCTGGGATTGCCCAAGTGTACATGGGTTCCATCCATTATCTGCCAGGTTATACCCACTTATTCCTGGTCAGGGTCGCAGGGGCTGCTGGACCCCTGTCCCAGCATGCATTGGGAGAGAGGCAGGAATACACCCTGGGACAGGTCGGCAACCCATCACAGGTGTCGATAGGATCCGACTATTTAAACATTGCACTTACCTGAGCCAGGTCTTACCTGAGCCAGGTCTTACCTGAGCCAGGTCTGCAGGGTGCACAGTAACCATTGCTGCTCTGAGGCACTTCTCGTTTGTGGGGTAGTGTTCATACAGGAAGTCCTGCCACCTCTGTTCTTCAGCGCAGTGTGTGGACGGGCACCGTGGGTATAATCGTTCTTTAGCTCGTTGGGAAGGAGATAACAGCTGTAAAAAATTGCCTCTGGCTGCGGGTACGAACCGTTTCTTAGCTGGTTAGTAAGGAGGAAACCTGTTGTTAAAACCCGCACCCCTCCCCCCCCCCCCTGCCCTCCCCCCTCCCCCCCAGGTACCATGGCCGTGGGTGGGACCGTTTCTTAGCTCGTTAGGAAGGTGGAAACAGCTGTGAAATTGCCCCTATTGCCGTGGATATGACCATTTCTTAGCTGGTTAGGAGGTCGCACGTGTCTCCCTCTCTCTTCTCCTGTTCTTCCTGTCTCTCTACACTGTTCTGTCCAATAAAGCTGAAAAAGCCCAACAAAAATAATTTTTTAAAAACCCCCCCCCCCCAGGTACGAACGGCTGTGCGGAGGACAACGGCGGCTGCAGCCACCTGTGCTTCCAGCGTCCGCAGGGCCCGCGCTGCGCCTGCCCCATGGGCCTGGAGCTGCTGAGCGACCTGCGCCGCTGCGTGGTGCCCGAGGCCTTCCTGCTCTTCACCAACCGCGCCGACATCCGCCGCATCTCGCTGGGCACCCACGGCAACCACGTGGCCATCCCGCTGGCCGGCGTCAAGGAGGCCTCCGCCCTCGACTTCGACGTGCTGGAGAACCGCATCTACTGGACCGACGTCAGCACCAAGGTGCGCGCGCGCGTGCGTCAGAGCGTCGCCGGGGAAACTGCCGGTCGGTCAGGGCGTCGCCGGGGAAACGGCCGGTCAGGGCGTCGCCGGGGAAACGGCCGGTCAGAGCGTCGCCGGGGAAACGGCCGGTCAGAGCGTCGCCGGGGAAACGGCTGGTCAGAGCGTCGCCGGGGAAACGGCCAGTCAGAGCGTCGCCGGGGAAACGGCCGGTCAGAGCGTCGCCGGGGAAACGTCCAGTCAGTAGTGCCGGGGAAACGGCCAGTCAGAGCGTCGCCGGGGAAACGGCCAGTCAGAGCGCGCCGTGCACGCATGCATGCGATGATTTGTCCGTTCCTGGTTTTCTCATTTAATTTCAAATTTCAAAGCATTTGATCCAGGTCTGACGCTGTGGGGTGAAGTTGAATCAACAGAAATTTGGTGTGCTTGTGAAACCAGGAAGTGTTCAAGTGGTTTTAGCGCTGGAACGGGCTCCATGGCGACCAGCTGCGTTCAGTACGGCATTGAAGGGGATTCTGGGAAGGCAGGATTTGGCAAGCCCCGTCTGCACACCAGGAAGTAAATTTTTCCTGGTTTTCTCATATCCCCCTGTGTCTTGTTGTTTCAGGGATGTAGTTGTTCCCGAGTTGAATAATCGATTTCATTTTATTTTATTTTTCGGAAAAATCAACATTTTCCTGATTTATCTAGAAAAGTCGGGAAATATTAACGTCTTTGCTGCGTTGTATGCAATCGTGTCTGACACCAGTTTTCCCCCTCTGGGATAACAGCTGATTGGTTGATTTAATGACGTGACTGTGTCATGGCCTTTTTCGGAGAAACCATTAAGACTCGAGAATCTAAAGTATTTATTGGGTTGCGGAAAGAAGCAAATACGAAAAAAATGCAAACAAAAGGCACAGTCATGGGCAAGAGTTAGATTAGTCAGGCATTCCTGGTGTAAGTATGTGCACACAGAAATGTCTCACCCACTGATAACGTGGGATAATATCATAAACTAGGCTTGTTGGAAGGGGAATTATTGGGAAGTTATATTTGTCGGTTTGCCAAATCTCTAATCAAAATACAAATGAAATTGTGGGGGGGGAAATAATTATGATTAAACATGCGTGCTTTGCGTGGTTCTCACAGCTGTATCCATTGCTGCTAGATTGCTTGTGTACGAGAGTCTGAAGATTCCGTCTGCGCAGAACATTATTTCTTGTGAAGAAGCGAGTTGTTCTGGCTGCACTGTGAGGATGGAAGGTCTAAGATGGCGTGCTGTGCATTTTGTCTGCCTGGGGGATACTCAGACCCTTAGCTGCAGATTAGGGGTTCATCTGGTTTTGTGGCTTCCTTTCGATCAGTAGCCAGTTTAGACCTGGAAAACAATGTGTGTGAACTTCAGTCAGCCGCTCACATAAAGCATCTAAGTGCTGAAATGGGCCAAAAACCCTCACATGTGCTCCCCCTGGACTGGAATCTCTGTTGTTGAGATTTAGAGCAGGGCTAGTTCCTGTGTCTCACCATGAACTCTTCTCTCCTCTCCTCCCTTCTCATTTCCCCTCCTCTCCTCCCCTCTCCTCTTTTCTCCTCCTTTCCTTTCCTCTCCTCCCCATCCCTTCCCCTCCTCTCATACCCTCCCCTCTCCTCCCCCTCCTCTCCTCTCCTCTCCTCTCTCCCCTCCCCTCCTCTCCCCCTTTCCTCTCCTCCCCCTCCCCTTCTCTCCTCTCCTCTCCTCTCCTCCCCTCTTCTCTTCTCCCCTCCCCTCTCCTCCCCTCCTCCTTTCCCCTCCTCTCTTCTCCTCTCCCCTCCCCTCCCCTTTCCTCTCCTCCCCCTCTCCCCTCCTCCCCTCCTCTTCTCCTCCTGCGCAGACGATAAGCCGAGCCTTCATGAATGGCAGCTCGGTGGAGCATGTGATCGAGTTCGGGCTGGACTACCCAGAGGGCATGGCGGTGGACTGGATGGGGCGGAACGTGTACTGGGCCGACACCGGAACCAACCGGATCGAGGTGGCGCGCCTGGACGGGCAGTACCGCCAGGTTCTGGTGTGCAAGGACCTGGACAACCCCCGCTCTCTCGCCCTGGACCCTGCCAAGGGGTACGAGCCCATGCCTCACTGAAGAATGCCAGTACTGTGTGATTTTTTTAGGAAACTGTAACTCCGAGGTTGCGGGTTCGATTCCCAGGTTCCTGATATTCCATCAGCCAGAGATGGAGGCATAAGCACAGAAGAGCTTTTTCACTATTTGATAGCCAATAGCAGGAGAGAATGCTTCGGAGTGTCGCCCAATACAAGTCACCTCATTTAAACATTAGGATCTAAAAATCAGCAGAACATTGTAGGAACAATTTGGAGATCTAGAAGCCCTGTTTGCATCCGACCTGGATCAAATACATTCCTGTAAATAACTTAAAATAAAGCCTTTGATCCAGGTCTGACCCTTTCGGGGGCGAAGTGAACCGGCAGAAGTCTGGTGTGCTCGTGAAACCAGGAAGTAGTGCCTGAGGAGCGTTCAGGTGGTTTTAGCGCTGAAATGGTTCTCCATGGCGACCGGCCGAGTTGAGTGTGTATTTTTAGAGATCCGTCAGCGCGCCGCGGCGAGGAGCTTTTCCTCGGAGCCGATTGGCCGTGCAGAGCGGCGTGCTCAGGCACGCGCGCGCCTGGCGGGCGGCGGCGGCGGCGCGTGGCTTCGCGGATGAGGTCACGTCCCGGAGGCTCCTCCTGCCACCCTCGCGGGGGGGGCGGCGGCGGCGGCGGCGGCGCGTGGGGCAAATTTGCGCCTGGAAGGGCCGTTTCCCTCGCTCTGCGGGACGAGCCCGGGAGCTTCTGGGAATTCTGTTTTTTTTTTTTTTTGGTTTTTTTTTGTCAGAAGGTAGAAATTACACCCCTGCACTGTCATTAGTGTCTAAAGAGTGAACCTCCCGTGGCTTTAAATTTAAATTTGAGTCTGTCCTGTGCTGCCCCCATGCCCTCTAAATTCTACATGTCCTGCACCCTCTAGCTATTCCTGGTACCCTCTAGCTATACCCTGTACCCTGTAGATGTAGATACCCTATATAAATGCAGCCCATCCATGTACCCTTCAGCTGTACCCTGTGCCCTGTAGCTGTGCCCTCTACCCTGTACCCTGTAGCTATATCCTGTAGCTGTACGCTGTAGCTACATCCTGTACCCTGTAGCCTGTGGTGTACCCTTTAGCGATACCCTACATCCTGTAGCTGTACCAAGTACCCTGTAGCTGTACCCTCTGCCCTATATCCGTGTCTCATACTGATGCTGACCGGCTGTCCTGCAGCTACATGTACTGGACGGAGTGGGGGGGGAAGCCGCGGATTGTGCGCGCCCACATGGACGGCAGCAACATGGTGACCCTGGTGGAGAAGGTGGGCCGCGCCAACGGCCTCACCATCGACTACATCGACCAGCGGCTCTACTGGACCGACCTGGACACCTGCATGATCGAGTCCTCCAACATGCTGGGTGAGCCCCACGGCTCCTGTTCTTACAGCCGCCATTTTGGCTCAGACTCTTATCCTGACCCTTACCCGCCGCTCCCGTTCTTATAGCCGCCATTTTGGCTCAGACTTTTATCCTGACCCTTACCCGCCGCTCCCGTTCTTATAGCCGCCATTTTGGCTCAGACTCTTATCCTGACCCTTACCCGCCGCTCCCGTTCTCATAGCCGCCATTTTGGCTCAGACTCTTATCCTGACCCTAACCCGCTGCTCCCATTCTCATAGCCGCCATTTTGGCTCAGACTCTTATCCTGACCCTAACTTGCCCTTCCTGTTCCTACAGCTGCCATTTTGGCTCAGACCCTATACTGTGTATTTGCCGATCGGTAAAATCTTTCCTTCCTGAAATCTCCTGTTGAGTTGTGTAATTTGTGTCTCACTGGAGCGATAATTACTTTGCAATGCTTTCACCCTGCGAACACCGGTATAATTTCTGCATGTTCATATTTTGATCAGCATTTAAAACACCAGTCTTTTCTCGCTTGATATAAATTTTGGATCACAGTGTGTTTTATTGAAAATTCTCCAAGTTGTGTAGGAGTGCTAATTACAGTGTAAGAGAGCGAAATATTTTGAATAATAGTTGAACTCCGGCCTGTCACACAGTAATGACGACAGTAGTGGTAACATGAGTCTACACAACCCCCCCCCCCCCCCCCCCATTTCAGGACTGCAGAGGGAGACCATAGCGGACGACCTCCCGCACCCGTTCGGGCTGACCCAGTACCGCGACTACATCTACTGGACGGACTGGAACCTGCGCAGCATCGAGCGCGCGGACAAGCGCACGGGGCAGAACCGCACGGTGATCCAGGGCCACCTGGACTACGTGATGGACATCCTGGTGTTCCACTCCTCGCGCCAGGACGGCTGGAACGAGTGTTCCCAGGGCAACGGGCAGTGCGCGCACCTGTGCCTGGCCTCGCCCGACGGCCCCCGCTGCCGCTGCGCCTCCCACTACACGCTGGACGCCAACGGCAGGAACTGCAGCTGTGAGTGCCCGGGGGGCGGGGCTTAGAGGGGAGGGGCGGGACTTAGAGGGGCAGGGCGGGGCTAGGGGTAGGGCGGGTCATGGGTCAGAATGGGGTGGGTCTTGGGAATGGGGCAGGGCTTAGAGGGGGGGTAGGGTCATGGGGTGGTGGGGGTCAGAGTGGGGCGGGACTTAGAGGGGGCGGGGGCGGGGCTAGGGGTAGGGCGGGTCATGGGTCAGAATGGGGTGGGTCTTGGGAATGGGGCAGGGCTTAGAGGGGGGGTAGGGTCATGGGGTGGTGGGGGGTCAGAATGGGGCAGGGCTTAGAGGGGTGGGGTCATGGGGTGGTGGGGGTCAGAGTGGGGCAGGGCTTAGATGGGTAGGGTCACAGGGTGGTGGGGGTCAGGATTCGAAATGGGGTGGGGCCTTAGAGGAGTACGGTCACGGGGTGGGGTGGGTCAGAATGGGACAGGGCTTATGTGGTTTTGGGTGGGGCTTGGTTGGCTGGGCAGGGCTCAGGTTCTGAGCTCCTGTGGGGGTGTATTTATTGATCAGTGAGTGTGTATCGAAACAGAAAGAGATTTTTTGCAATTGATCTAATCCTGGCTCTCGGAGAACAGCAGGCAGTGCTGCTTTGCACATTAAAATCAGTTACTAATTCAGACTATGGAACCCAGGTGAGATCAGATAGGTGTACAATAAACCACTTTGTTCAATCAGTTTAGGATGAGATTAGGGAGGAAGCTGCTGATCCTGTGGGTGCGGGTACACGTTTCCAGTTTTTGGTGGAGTGTGTGTGGAGCCGTTTCCATGGCGCTGTTTTCCTGTGTTTACTCCCAGCACCCGGGACCTCTCTGGGTGCCCGATCGTGTGCCTGATCTTTGGCCAAAAACCACCTGAGATTGTAAACATGGAATCATTAATACTCACTCACCACCCACTCACGGTTAGGGTTGGGCCAACCAGGCCTACCAGAAAATCTAGCCTTTTTTTTTTTTTTTTTTCTTTTTCTTTTTTTCCCCCCCCTCCTTTAATCTGCCATGACTTAGTGGCTTTGCAGTAGCAGAGGGTAAGGTTTCTGGTGCTAGGCTGCAATTGGTCCAAAGCTCCAGGTGAAAAGCAGCAGGGGGGCGGGAGGGGTGTGGCTTTTCCTGACCTCACACCCACACAGAGGACCAGGGAAAGGAGAGAGGGAGAGAGAGAGAGAGAGAGAGAGAGAGAGGGAGAGAGAGAGAGAGAGAGAGAGAGAGAGAGAGAGAGAGAGAGAGAGAGAGAGAGAGAGAGAGAGAGACGGTTGTCACCTGAGCCCCTGGCTGTGAACTCCCACTGCTTAGAGAAAAAAAAAAACTGAAAAGAACTTATCTCCCGCCTCCTCCCTTTGTGCAGGAGGTGATGGATGTTTTGTGTGTGTGAGAGAGAGAGGGATTGAGGGAGAGAGGGGGAGAGAGAGAGAGAGAGAGAGAGGAGAGAGAGAGAGAGAGAGGGAGAGAGAGGGAGAGAGAGGGGGAGAGGGTGGGAGAGAGGTGAGGGAAGAGGAGAGAGGGAGGGAGAGGGAGAGAGAGGGATGACAGAGGATAGAGGGAGAGGGAGGGAGAGAAGGAGGAGAGGGCGAGGCAGAGGAGAGAGAGAGAGATGAGGGAGAGAGAGAGAGGGAGAGGGACGGATCGGCAAGAGGGAGAGAGAGGGAGAGAGAGAGAGATAGAGGAGAGAGGGAGAGGGGGAGAGAGAGAGAGAGAGAGGATCTCCTCAGAATATAGAGAGGAGAGAGGGAGGGAGAGAGAGAGAGGGAGAGAGAGAGGGGGGGTGAGTCACAGTGTTTTATAAGCAGCCTGGCGAAGGTGTGCTGTGTTTATCAGACCCAGGTCTCTGGCTGACTGCCGCGGGCTACAGAAGGCATCGAAACACATGGAGGAAGAAAAGAACATAAACTTTCTTCTTTTTTTTTCTCCTCTTCTTTTTTCCTCTCATTGAAGTGGGCGGCCTGCCGCTGCCGTGCGTAGAGAGTGGGGTGGCGGGGGTTTGGCCTTCAGGGGGCACTTTTTTCCCGGAACGTGTTCTCAGGTGTATTTGTCTCGAGTTCTGGCAGGAGATGAAGGGCGCTGTCCTCCCCTGCGTCAGACTTTCCCCTCCGTTCCCTCATCCCTCTCTCCCTCCCTCTCTCCCTCTCTCTCCGGGCCCGAAACGAGGCCCAGCTGAGTTATGCGAGCGGGAGGGTCACGGCATCAAACGCAGCCCCCCGCCAGAGTAGGTATGCAGGCGCTGCAGAGAAACAGGTGGGGTGTGCGCGTGGGGATCTGGCCGTGTGATGAGCTGAAGATCTTTTAGGGGAAAAGTGTAGACGTGGAAGTGGCCAAATTTTTTATTTTACCCCCAGTTTTCACTGCATCTTTTCTCTGTGGAGTTGTGTTATTAACCTCTCTCTTTGTCCCTCTGTCCATCTTCTATCTACCCATTCCTCTTCCTCTCTGCCCCTCCTCCCCTCCCCTCTCCCTCCCCCCTCCCTCTCTCCCCCTCTCCCTCCCCCCCCCCCTCTTGCCCCTCCTCTCCCATCCTCCTCCCTCCCCCTCCCCCCTCCCTCCATCTCTCTCTCCCTCTCTTTCCCCCTCTCTCTCCCTCTCTTCTTTCCCGCCCCTTTCCCCTCCCTCTCTCTCTGCCCCCCTCTCATCCTCTCGCTCTCTCTCTCTCTCTTCCCCCCCGCTCTCTCCCTCCCCTCTTCCTCTCCCTCCCTCTCCCTCCCCTCCCTCCCCCCCCGCCCCCCTCTCCCTCTCCCTCTCTCTCTCTCCTCCCCCCCCTGTCTTGCTCTCTCCCTCTCCCCCCCCCCCCCCCCCTCCCCTCCTCTCCCCCCTCTCCCTCCCGCTCCCGCCCCCTCTCCCTCTCTCTCTCTTCCCCCCTCTCTTGCTCTCTCTCCCCCCCCCCCCCCCCCCCAGCCCCCTCCAGTTTCCTCCTGTTCAGTCAGAAGGGCTCGATCAGCCGCATGGTGCTGGGGGAGCAGAGCCCGGACATCATCCTGCCCATCCACGTGCAGCGGAGCGTGCGGGCCGTGACCTACGACCCCGTGGAGCGGCTGGTGTACTGGGTGGACGGGAAGCAGAACATCCGGAGGGCGCGGGACGACGGCTCGCAGGTGCGCGGTCTTAAAAAACAGGGGGGGGGGCTTTCCTATCGCAGCGGGTCCCCGAAATCTCTGAGCCCAAGAACCCACTTAATGAGCCGATGCATTTCTGTGAACTTAATTCAAATGTAAAATAATGACATAGTGTTAAATGATGGTTTTTTTTTTTTTTTTAATGCATGTCAAAACACCTGGCTGTGCTCTGTTGTTATTCAAGTTTGCGCAATACACGCACTGTGTTAACGGGGGGGGAACGTGTTGGACCCACCTAAAACCCTCCCTCACCTCCCCACTGGAGTCCCAGTCCTGGACGTACTGCCGCCCGAGGGTTCCGTGGGGCGTGCCAAAATCGTGATTGCAAACACTTGCGTATTGTAGTTTTTAATGTGATGCGTCGTAAATAAAGCCATTAAAAGTCAACCTCAACCTGAGTAACATTCTCACGGTGTGATATTATTACGATGCTGCTTTGATATTTGGCGAATAACCTGAAGCATCACAAGCGCTGGTTGTGTTCTTGTGTCTCTCAGGGAGTTTCCACTGCTGTTCCGAATGTAGGCTTGTTTTAACTCCTGCCCTAAAAGTGAAAAGGTGTCTGCGCATACGGTTTGCACATCTGCGCATATCGTCTGTGCATAGTCTGCACTCTGTCTGTGCATACCAACTGCGCATACAGTCTGCAAATACCGTCTGCGCATACCATCTGCGCATACAGTCTGCGCATACCTTCTGTGCATCCAGTCTGGACAGACCATCTGCGCATATGCAGCATAACTCCCCTCCCTCTCGCTCCTCTCTCTGCGCAGTCCTCCATGGTGGTGTCCACCATTCCGTCCACCATACAGTCTGTGCGTACAGTCTGCGCATACTGCCTGCGCATACGTGGTATAACTCTGACCTCTCGCTCATCTCTCTGCGCAGTCCCTCGTGGTGGTCTCCACGTCCCCAGCCACCATACCATCTGCGCATACCGTCTGCGCATACGCGGTGTAACTCCTCCCCCTCTCTCTCTGCGCAGTCCTCCGTGGTGGTCTCCACCGCCCCGGGCCACCAGCAGAGCCCCGACAGGCAGCCGCACGACCTGAGCCTGGACCCCTACAGCCGCACGGTGTTCTGGACCTGCGAGGCGACCAACACCATCAACCTGCACCGGCTGGACTCGCACTCCGTGGGCGTGGCGCTGCACGACGACCACGACAAGCCGCGCGCCATCGTGGTCAACGCCGAGAGAGGGTGAGGATGAGGATGAGGAAGGACGTGGGGTGGGGGTGAGGATGAGGAAAGGGGTGAGGAAGGGGGTGGGAGTGGGGGTGGGCGTGAGGATGAGGAAGGGGGTTGGGGTGAAGGGTGGGCGGTGCTCTGGTACGACCACGACAAGCCGCGCGCCATCGTGGTCAACGCCGAGAGAGGGTGAGGATGAGGACGAGGAAGGGCGTGGGGGTGGGGGTGGGGGTGGGAGAGGGTGGTGGGATGAGGAAGGGCGGGAGGGTGAGGATGAGAATGAGGAAGGGCGTGGGGGTGGGAGACGGTGAGGATGAGGAAGGGCGGGAGGGTGAGGATGAGAATGAGGAAGGGGGTGGGGGTGAGGAGGAAGGTGGGGATGAGGATGAGGAAGGGCGTGGGGGTGGGAGAGGGTGAGAATGAGGATGAGGAAGGGCGTGGGGGTGGGGGTGGGAGAGGGTGAGGATGAGGATGAGGAAGGGCGTGGGGGTGGGGGTGGGAGAGGGTGAGGATGAGGATGAGGAAGGGCGGGAGGGTGAGGATGAGAATGAGGAAGGGGTGGGGGTGAGGGTGAGGGTGGGGATGTATTTGGGAGAAATTTAAATGGAAAACATCTATTTTTGCCCATATTCAGAACAGTCTTATAGTTGTGCCGTTGTGGTTATGCTAACGTGAGGAGTGTTTTACTATCTTTACTGATATCCAAAGTATTTCCGAGCTCTTTTGCCTTAGCTGATGTTCGCGAGGCTGATGTGACTAGACGAGCCGCATCGTGGAGAGTTTTGGCTAAACTCACGGAGCTGGAAGTGACAGCACAGGCTGCTCGTCGTGTGCAGCTTCTGAGTCACACAGGCTGCAGGGAATTTTACTCCGCGTACAATTCCTCCATGTCTGCTTCTGTGTGTACATCAATAAATCTCCCTCTCTCTCTGTAAGCGCACACACACGCACACACACACACACACACACACACACACACACTCTCTCTAAGATACATATTTATATACAGAGGAGTTTTATTTTTAGTTCGGGCAGCTCTGGAGATTGGCGGTGCTCCCGGATGGTAATTGGCGGGTGTTGGGGTGTTAAGCGATGTGGCGGTTGGAGGGGGGGGTGGGGGGGGGGAGGAGAGGGTGTTTCCGTTTTTTTTGGCGGAGTTTATTTTTCTTGATAGGGGCAGGAGCCACTCCCTGGCTCTGCCCTGAATCTGGAACACTGCTGAACACTGCTGAACACTGCGGAACACTGCTGAACACTGCGGAACACTTATGAACACTGCTGAACACTGCGGAACACTTATGAACACTGCTGAACACTGCGGAACACTTATGAACACTGCTGAACACTGCTGAACACTGCGGAACACTTATGAACACTGCTGAACACTGCTGAACACTGCCGAACACTGCCGAACACTCCGGAACACTGCTGAACACTGCTGAACACTGCTGAACACTGCGGAACACTGCTGAACACTGCGGAACACTTATGAACACTGCTGAACACTGCGGAACACTTATGAACACTGCTGAACACTGCGGAACACTTATGAACACTGCTGAACACTCCGGAACACTGCTGAACACTGCTGAACACTACTGAACACTGCGGAACACTCCGGAACGCCAGCGGTTCCCTTCCCCCCTGCATCTGCGGAGCAGACGGGCATCTGTGACTCTCTGCTGTTCTCGCTCGCGGTGGGGAGTGCGGTCGGGGCGTGGGGGGGGGAGAGGGGGTGGGGGGTTTGGCCGTCTCCTCTGTAATCGGGTGCCTGCTGTCAACGCCTCTGCCATTCCTCTGCTCGGCTCTATATATAGCCTGCCTGGAGAGGCAGGGGCGGGGCCAGGGCGGGGCTAGGGGGCGGCACCTTCTCGCACAGTGTGAGCAAGAGAGAAGCAAAATCAACCAGCAAATTAGATCTCTTTTTAGGAAATTTAGGAGTTACTTTTGATTGAAAGCAAATAGGGCCATGTAAATGAAATATGTATGTATGTATTTACGTATGTGTGTATGATTGTTTTCTGCGTGTGTGTGTGTGTTTTTGTATGTATTGTGTGTGTGTGTGTGTGTGTAAGTTTATAAATAAATCAGGTCACAAGGGGGACCCTGTCGGACCTGTGAGATTATTCTGGGTGTGTGCACATTTGAGATATTTTTCCCTAAAACCCCTTTTTCCTCTGCCCTCCTGTCCCACAGGTACATGTACTTCACCACGGTGCAGGAGCGCTCGGCCAAAATCGAGGGGGCGTCCCTGGACGGGACGGAGCGCGAGTCGCTCTTCACCACCGGGCTGATCCGGCCCGTCGCCCTGGCGCTGGACAACAAGCTGGGCAAGCTGTTCTGGGTGGACGCCGACCTGAAGCGCATCGAGGGCAGCGACCTCTCCGGTGAGCTCCGCCCCCCCAATGGCCCCGTCACCACGGCGACGGCTCCGCCCTCCGCATTGCCCCGTTAAACTGCGTGTGTGTTATTTGCCGAACGGGGGGGGGGGGGGGGGGGGGTCTCTTCAGGGGTCACTCTTTTACCGTGGTAGGGCACATTTTTTTAGGGTCTATGACTCCGTATCAGAGAGCACCAGGTTTTTTTTTCTGCTGGTCAGCCTTTTCCCCCCCAGATTGAGAGTGCTCTGCAGGCTACGCCACAGGACGTCCCAGAAGTCATAGTCCCTGACGCAGGTTCGTCGCAATGTTCCTCGGCAATCGTAGCGCCCAACGTTGGTGACGGCAGCCCTGCCCTGGCACCTGTGGGTGGCACGTGCCCTTCTGCCCACTGACACTGACGCAGTGGGTCGGCTCCCGGAGCCAGTGGCTGCATTATCTCCTCTATCATCCACCCCCTCCACGCCGAGCCAGTCACCCCCCCCCCCCCCCCCCCCCCTCCCCCCCCCCCCCCCCCCCCAGCCAGCCGGCCGCCGCCCTCAGACCTGGGCGGTGAAAGTGGCGCTGATTACCGCACAGTGATTCCCCGCCCGCTGGGAGATATCGAGCCCCGCTCTCCATTACGCCGCTTTGATCTGCACGCTCCCCGCCCGGCCTTCTGGAGTCATCCCGCCCCCAGGAGGCTCTCCAGAGACCCCCCCCATTAGCCCCCACCCACCCCCCCCCCTGACGTTACTGTCCTCACGTTTGTTAATTTAACCGCTTGTTTGTTGGTTTAGATCCTGATTAAATAGTTTGGAGTTTTTTTTCCCCTGGTTGTGTTTCCCCCACTCTGAAGTTTTGAAAAGCGGTGCTCATCCAAGTCCGATGGACCCTTGCCCAGTGTCCAGAGTGTTCCAGAACCTTCTGGATGCGTTTGTCTGTTTCTTTAGTTTGTTTTTTGTTTTTTTTAGGGGGGGTGGTTTTGTTGCTGATTTGGGCTTGAGCTCCCTCTCGATGTGGGCTTACGGCTTCTGATCTGACATGGGCACGCTTGCATTACCACACACTAAAGCGCACGTCCGCCATTTCCAAAGAGGTCAGTCCGGTTTCCAGAATAAACAGTCAAATGAGAGACGGGTGGAGGATGAAGTATGGAGTTATGACATTTTATGGAGAGAGAGAGGGAGAGAGAGAGAGAGAGGGGGGAAAAAAGGGGTAGAGAGTGCTGGAGAGGGAGGAAGAGAATGGGGTGAAAGATCAGGGGAGGAGGGCAGAAGAGTGAATGAGATGAGAGACAAGAGAGGAGAGGAATTTGTCAGAGAAGTGAGTGAGAGAAAGGAGCTACAGACAGGACAGAAAAATGAAGGGATAAGGGGTGAGGAGAGAGGAGGCTGAATAGAGATCCACAGCCGAGCTGAAAGAATGGCACCGGGCTCTTCTGCCTGAAAGAGAGAGATTAGAGAGCGCTAAAGCCTGATGTCACTCTCTCGCCAAAGTGCGATTTCGCCCTCTCACCAAAGTGCGACTTCGCCCTCTCGCCAAAGTGCGACTTCGCCCAGTCGCCAAATCACACTGTCGCCTGCTTGCCAAAGCGTGATGTCACCCACTTGCCAATGAGTGATGTCGCTCCCTTGCCAATGAGTGATGTCACTCTCGCCAAGGCGTAATGTCACTCTCTCGCCAAAGCGTGCTGGACCCCGTTCATCCATCACCCTCCATCACCCGCCCTGCCGTCTGCCACTCAAAAGCATGGCCCCACCCCCTCACCCTGTTCTGCGAGGTAAGGGAGTCGAGCAGGGGGGGGGTCACCTCCTGGTGGACATTTTTGGCGCTGCTGGAAAGGTCGTTCAGAAGGGTCTCCCAACCCTCCCGAGTTCCCTTCGTCATTTTTTTTTTTCTTTTCCCTTTCATTTTGGGTGTCTTTATTTTTTTAATCAGCGGCTGAACGCGGCGGCGTCGCCCCCTGCTCCTGGCGACCGCTCGGTTGCTACGGTGCTCCTCTTTGATGTGAGCCCCGCGCCCTCCGTGTGATTGATGAGGTGCGCGTCACGACCGCGACCGTGATGTGACCGCACGCTCCCAGAGTCATCGAGCGGCGCGACCAGGGACACACCGCTCACCCCCCCCCCCCCCCCCCCCCCACCCCC
Organism: Anguilla japonica; assembly: GCA_025169545.1. Lineage (NCBI taxonomy): Eukaryota > Metazoa > Chordata > Actinopteri > Anguilliformes > Anguillidae > Anguilla > Anguilla japonica. The sequence goes on from CM045898.1 coordinate 45,200,490, forward strand.
CCAGCCCCCCACCCCCCCGCCCTATTACCTGATCAAAGCCTCTGAGGATCTGGTGGGGGGTGGGGGAGGGAGATGGGTAATCTTTTGTTATCTTGGGTGGGGGGTGAAATTAGCTCTCTTCCTCCTGGTTATGTTGCGGTGCGGTGCAGTAGCAGTTAGAACTGGGGAACATGTGCAACCAGTCGCTCTGGCAACAAGACGGGTTCTGCACACTGTGCGCTGTGCGCATGGGATCTCAGCCTCTGAGACACAATGCTCTTTCAGCTGAAGGTCTTTATGAATGGGTGAAAAGAGTGTGATGAACAGACCCTCTACGAAAACGCCAACTGAAGAATTTAGTCAAACGCATCAAGAAGGAGGACTGAGACAGCATCCATGATTCAGCCCTTACGACCACTGGTTCATCCCTTATTGCATTACAGGCATTTAGCTGATGCTCTTATGCAGAGCGACTTACACAGCTTTTACGTAGCATTTCCATATTACATCCATTTTTACAGCTGGATATATACTGAAGCCATTGCAGGTTAAGTAGCCTACCTTGCTCAAGGGTACAACGGCAGTGTCCAACCCTGAAATCGGACCTGTGACCTTTAGGTTGCAAGCCCTTGTGCCATGGTTCAGCTCATAAGACCACAGTTCAGCCGTTATGACCACAGCCCACGGATCAGCCCAAACCCAGGAAAACACAGGAAGCCTCATCCCACCTCCTTTAATTGCTACTGATCCCTGCTACTGATCAAAAACAGACCACAACAATCATTTCAACTACCGTTTCTGACTCACTGCACGTGGTGACAAGCATACAGTCTTACAAGTCTCAAATGCCATTGTGTACAAGTGCTCCTCCTGGGGTCCTGCGATGGCCTTTACAGATCCTCATGTGAAGATCTGAGCTGCTTGATCTGTCTGCAGAGATCACATCAGCTTCTGTTCTCAGTGAATTTGTGACCCCACCCATTTATGTGATCTGTGTTTGTTTCTGCTAGTCATTAGCCACAGCTGCAGACTGCATGCGCGTCCCGGGTGAGAGTGTTTTATTGGGTCTGGTGCAGGACTGGTGTGTGTGTGTGCACTGTTTTAGAAAATCAAGCCAGGATAAACAGCACTGGGCCCTGCCAAGGAATGGAGTCAAGCACACCTGACCTATGAGGACATGACCTGTGCTAACAAGGCCCGCCCCCTCTCTCTCTCTCTCTCTCTCTCTCTCTCTCAGGAGCCAATCGGATCACGCTGCAGGACTCGAACATCCTGCAGCCCATGGGGCTGACGGTGCTGGGGGACCACCTGTACTGGATCGACCGGCAGCAGCAGATGATCGAGCGCGTGGACAAGACGACGGGCGAGAGGCGGACCCGGATCCAGGGCCGCATCGTCCACCTGACCAGCATCCACGCCGTGGAGGACCTGGACCCCGAAGAACTGGGTACGACCCCCCCCCCCCCCCTTCTTACCACACGTTTGTCTCACATTCAGGCGCTTTGCAGACGCCCGTATCGAGAGAAACCTACAGCTAGCATTTAGTCTCCATTAAAGTCCATTTATACACCCAGCTCCCTTTCCCTAACCTCTGTACTGCACTTAATTACGTTACATTCATTCATACAGCTTTTATCCAGGATTGACCAGGATTGATAATGAAAGACAACTTAAGGGGACTGTTGGGTGGCTCATCCTGTTAAGGCTCTGTTCCAGTGTATGGATGGACCCCAGGGTCTGGGTCTGGGTCTGGGTCTGATTAGGTTCTGTTTAAATGGGTTCCATTGTCTGGTACTGAATCTGTACTGTGCCAGTGTTGACCTGGCAGCAACCATATAAATGAAAAAAAATCTTTTAAAGTATTTTGTAGCATTTTTCAATGGCAGCAGCAACTGACTTTTTAACCCCCCTCACCTCCTTTAGCATCACATCCCTGTTCTCGTGACAACGGAGGCTGCTCTCACATCTGCATCGCCAAGGGAGACGGGACGCCGCGTTGCTCCTGCCCCATGCACCTGGTCCTGCTGCAGAACCTGCTCACCTGTGGAGGTAGCCAATCACATTACTTTCTGTGTTACACCAGTGATGTCATAATGGTTTCTTGGCTGTGTTACAGTAGAGTGATTCCATAATGCTCTGTGGCCTGTGTTACAGTAGAGTGATTCCATAATGCTCTGTGGCCTGTGTTACAGTAGAGTGATTCCATAATGCTCTGTAGCCTGTGTTACAGTAGAGTTATTTCATAATGCAGCTGAACGATGCCATAATGCTCTGTAGCCTGTGCCAGTGAGTGATTCCATAATGCTCTGTGGCCTGTTTAAGCAGCAGAGTGAGCCTGCCCATATTGTCGGTGGGGGGTATGGGGCGCAGTAATTAGATTAGGGAGGGAATATGGAGTGAGTCACTGCTGGTCCCGGCTCTTTGCTATGATCTGTTGTGATAAAGATCAAATGATTTCCAGACCTCTGCAACCCTCTCATTTACAGGCGTGACTCACTGCCTGCTACAGACCCCCCACGACCGCCCCCCCCCCCCCCCCCCCCCCCCCCCCCCCCCAAAAAAAAACAAACAAGCACAGCTGAATTTTAACTTTCCCTCCCCTTCCCCAGAGCCACCCACCTGTTCCACGGAGCAGTACACCTGCGCTACAGGTGACATCGACTGCATCCCCATGGCCTGGCGCTGCGACGGGTTCGCGGAGTGCGACGACAACAGCGACGAGGAGAACTGCCCCGTCTGCTCCGCCCTGCAGTTCCAGTGCGACAAGGGCCAGTGCATCGATGCGCAGCTGCGCTGCAACGGCGAGCTGGACTGCGCAGACAGCTCCGACGAGCAAGACTGCGACAGTACGCATGCTTCCTGCTCTTACGTACTGTACACCTGCACACCGGCAACCCTGAATACAGTATCCACCTGAATACTACACACCTGCACACCTGAATACAGTATCCACCTGAATACAGTACACGCCTGTACACCTGAGTACAGTACACACCTGAGTACAGTATACACCTGAGTACAGCACGCACCTGAATACCTGAGTACTGCACACACCTGAATGCAGCACACACCTGAACACCTGAATACAGTATACACCTGAGTACAGCACGCACCTGAATACCTGAGTACTGCACACACCTGAATGCAGCACACACCAGAACACCTGAATACAGTATACACCTGTATACATGTATACAGCGCACACCTGAATGCAGCACACACCTGTAGACCTGAGTATAGCACACATCTGAATACAGTACACACCTGTATACCTGAATACAGCATGGACCTGTACACCTGAATTGAATTCACACCTGTACTCTTCAGGGCATATAACCATACCTTCATATAGAGAAAATACCTTATACTCTCTGTATAGCTTCTTGTGCTTACCTCCGTGGGTTTGTGTTTGCGCCTGCACAGTTTGTAGCTGTGACACAGACCCACAGAGGCTCGAGCCTGTCCTTTGTGCCACTCAGGGTGTGTTCTGCCACTGGAAGGATATTTATTCCAGTTGGCAGCAGTCAGTTCTGTCGCGCACACCAGGCTTAATATGGTGCTGGTTTTATTAGCTGGGCTGGTGCATGCAGGACACCAGGGCGGTCTGTGCCAGGGATCTGGGCTCTGTTTTTCTGTGAGACTGTGCAGAGCATGGTGGACAAGAGCACAAACTCAGGACAACTTTCTCCTACTCAGCCCTTACACAGCATGTAAACCAGGCCTTATCTCCCTACTCAGCCCTTACACAGTGTGCAAACCAGCCCTTATCTCCCTACTCAGCCCTTACACAGTGTGCAAACCAGGCCTTATCTCAGTCTTTACACAGTGTGCAAACCAGGCCTTATCTCCCTACTCAGCCCTTACAGTGTGTGTAAACCAGGCCTTATCTCCCTACTCAGCCCTTACACAGTGTGTAAACCAGGCCTTATCTCCCTAGCAGTTACACAGTGTGTAAACCAGGCCATATCTCCCTACTCAGCCTTACACAGTGTGTGTATCTCTCCACAGCCATCTGCCTGCCTAACCAGTTCCGCTGTGGGAACAGCCAGTGCATCCTTAAGAAGCAGCAGTGCGACTCGTACAGTGACTGCGCCGACAACTCGGACGAGGTCTTCTGCGGTGAGACTCGCTTGCGCTCCATTAACACTTTATCCGAGTTTCCCCTGCAGACACAAAACCGTGACTCGCTCACTTCCGTTAGACACTCTATCCAGGTTTACATTACATTACATTATAGGCATTTAGCAGACGCTCTTATCCAGAGCGACGTACAACAAGTGCATTAGTTCCAGGTGCGGAGGTACAAAAGAAACATACTAGAGCGAAATAAAGATTGTAGTGCCAGAAGTGACCACATAGATCCAGACTCCAACCCTGTAGAGTAACCTGTTCAGCAAACAAACAACCCTGCCAAATACAAACTAGCACCGAAATCACAATTTCCTGATCAGAAGTAGACAAACAATCCTGCCAAATAAAATACTAACATGCTCGAATTAGCCTAACTTTACCCCTGCGGAAACGAAACCGTGATTATAATTCAGTACGTCTAAAAGGATGGCTAAAAAAACACCAGTGAAGTTCCAGGAAGTTTTGAATAGGGATGTGTGAGGCTGGGGGTATTCTGTGTGGAAAGTACCTGTAATATCGTTGATCTGATCACGCTGGGTGTCTCATAACCAATCAGGTGTGAGCTGCTGTCTTACTGTACCGCACTATCCGAGCTGTTCTGGCTGTTATGGTGGAGGTATGCTGGTGTGCTTAGCTTAGTGGCGTAGCAGCTGTTTCTCTCAGAACCCCTGGTCTGATTCTGGTTCTGTTCCCCACTGTGTGTTTCTGTTTCTCTCAGAACCCCTGGTCTGATTCTGGTTCTGTTCCCCACTGTGTGTTTCTGTTTCTTTATCAGAACCCCGTGTCTGATTCTGGTTCTGTTCCCCACTGTGTGTTTCTGTTTCTCTCAGATCCCCTGGTCTGATTCTGGTTCTGTTCCCCACTGTGTGTTTCTGTTTCTCTCAGATCCCCTGGTCTGATTCGGGTTCTGTTCCCCACTGTGTGCTTCTGTTTCTCCCAGAACCCCTGGTCTGATTCTGGTTCTGTTCCCCACTGTGTGTTTCTGTTTCTCTCAGATCCCCTGGTCTGATTCTGGTTCTGTTCCCCACTGTGTGTTTCTGTTTCTCTCAGAACCCCTGGTCTGATTCTGGTTCTGTTCCCCACTGTGTGCTTCTGTTTCTCTCAGATCCCCTGGTCTGATTCTGGTTCTGTTCCCCACTGTGTGTTTCTGTTTCTCTCAGAACCCCTGGTCTGATTCTGGTTCTGTTCCCCACTGTGTGCTTCTGTTTCTCTCAGAATCCCTGGTCTGATTCTGGTTCTGTTCCCCACTGTGTGTTTCTGTTCCTCTCAGAACCCCTGGTCTGATTCTGGTTCTGTTCCCCACTGTGTGTTTCTGTTTCTCTCAGAACCCCTGGTCTGATTCTGGTTCTGTTCCCCACTGTGTGTTTCTGTTTCTCTCGGAAACCCCGTGTCTGATTCGGGTTCTGTTCCCCACTGTGTGTTTCTGTTTCTCTCAGAACCCCTGGTCTTATTCTGGTTCTGTTCCCCGCTCTGTGTGTTTCTGTTTCTCTCAGAACCCCGTGTCTGATTCGGGTTCTGTTCCCCTTGCTCTGTGTGTTTCAGAGTTCCTCAACCCCTCCTCCAACGACCCGGGCCACACCAGTACCATCGGGCCGGTCATCGGGATCATCCTGTCCGTCTTCGTGATGGGCGGGATGTACTTTGTGTGCCAGCGGGTGGTCTGCCGCCGCTACAAGGGTCCGAACGGGGCCTTCCCCCACGAGTACATCAGCGGCACCCCCCACGTACCCCTGAACTTCATCGCCCCGGGCAGCTCCCAGCACGGAACCTTCACGGGTGAGACCTTGCCCCGCCCAAATTTTGGGGTGGACCCACCACGCTCTAGTTCTGGTCTCTGGGGTGGGCCTGCAGTACTCTGGTTCTGTTCCGCAGTTGAGCGGACTCGCCATGCTGTGGTTCTGTTCACTGGTGGAACGGGGCCCACGGCTCTCTGGTTCTGTTCTGTGGGGCAGACCTGCAGCAGTCTGGTTCTGCTCCCCAGTAGGTGGACCTGCAGCTCTCTGGTTCTGTTCTGTGGGGCAGACCTGCAGCTCTCTGGTTCTGCTCCCCAGTCGGTGGACCTGCAGCTCTGTGGTTCTGTTCCCCGGTGCAGTGCACCCACAGCTCTGTGGTTCTGTTCCCCGGTGTGGCTGTGAAACAGCCTTTGTTCCTGTGTTCTCGCTCTCCGCACTTCACACATCTGCTCTCCTGCTTATTTCTGCCAAGTCAGGATCAGCTCCATGTGGGCTGCTTAGGAATGCAGATGAAAGGGAAAAGTGTTGCTTTTTCAGTGTTGCTATTTTGGGTAGAGTCTGGGTAGAGTCTTTCTCATCCTTGTGCCTGTGCTCTGGTATCTCTTATCTGTTAACTGTTCCATGTGCAAGTATCTTCTGTGTGTGTGTGTGTGTGTGTGTGTGTGTGTGCTGTGTTGTACTGTGCTGATATCTCCTGTCTCTTACCGTGCTGTATTGTGCTGGTGTCTCCTGTATCAGACCGTGCTGTATTGTGCTGGTATCTCCTGACTGTGCTGTATTGTGCTGGTGTCTCCTGCCTGTGATAGTGCTGTACTCTGCTGGTATCTCCTGAGTGTGCTGTATTGTGCAGGTATCTCCTGTATCAGACCGTGCGGCATTGTGCTGGTGTCTCCTGTCTCTGACCGTGCGGCATTGTGCTGGTGTCTCCTGTCTCTGACCGTGCTGTATTGTGCTGGTGTTTCCTGTCTCTGACCGTGCTGTATTGTGCTGGTGTTTCCTGTCTCTGACCGTGCTGTATTGTGCTGGTGTATCCCGTGCTGGTATCTCCTGTATCACACCGTGATGTATTGTGCTGGTATCTCCTGACTGTGCTGTATTGTGCTGGTGTCTCCTGTCTCTGACTGTGCTGTATTGTGCTGGTGTCTCCTGTCTCTGACCGTGCTGTATTGTGCTGGTGTCTCCTGTATCACACCGTGCTGTACTGTGCTGGTGTCTCCCCTGCAGGTATCTCCTGTGGGAAGTCCATGATGAGCTCTATGAGCCTGATGGGCAGCAGCAGCAGCGGCGCGCCGCTTTACGACCGGAATCATGTGACCGGCGCCTCGTCCAGCAGCTCCTCCAGCACCAAGGGAGCCTTCTACCCCCAGGTACCCCACACACACCTACCTGCACAATCTACCCCCAGGTACCCCACACACACACACACAGACCTGCACAATCTACCCCAGGTACCCCCCCTACACACACACCTGCACAATCTACCCCCAGATACCCCCCACACACCTCCCCAATCTTCACTCAGGTACCCCCCGCACACTTGCACAATCTACCCCCAGGTACCCCCCACACACCTGCACAATCTACCCCCAGATACCCCCCACACCCTCCCCAATCTTCACTCAGGTACCCCCCGCACGCACACTTGCACAATCTACCCCCAGGTACCCCCCCTACACACACACCTGCACAATCTACCCCCGAGTACCACACACACCTGGCCAGTCGTCCTCTCACAGCTGATCTCACTGCTTCCTGTTAGAACACTGCTAAAGGTAGCCAGCCTTTTACCCCCCTAACCCCCCCCCCCCCCCCCCCCCCCCCCCCCCCCCCCCCCCCCCCCCCCCCCCCCGTCTGTTTGGTTTCCAGATGCTGAACCCGCCCCCGTCTCCAGCCACCGACCGCTCGCTGTACAACGGAGAGATCTTCTACTCCTCCAACAGTCCGTCCACCACCAGGTCCTACAGGTGTGTGTCTGTGTGTGTGTGTGTTCCCGCCTCTCCTGCATGGGATCATGGGAAATAAACGCCCCGGTGCCCGGCAGCTGGTACCGATCAAGTCGCCGTCTGGCATCAATGTGCCAGCCCTGGCCTGGCGGTACAGAAATCGGGGAAAACAGATTTGTTCATTTGCTCGACCGTCTGGTTTTCACTAGTGAATCTTAAAAGCGGAATTAATCCAATCAAGCCAGAACAGAAAGTAAATAAATTTCCCTCCCCCCCCCCCCCCCCCACCCCCCCCCCCCCCCCCTTGTCTATTGCTGTTAGTCAGCGTGGACTCAGAAGAAGAAAGCGTGCTTGTTTCTTTGTGTGTATGTGTGAGTCATGACTGCAGTCAGCTACAGTGGCCTTGGTCCCTGGCCTCCCTGTGTGTGTTTATTTCTGTTTTTGCTTAACGTCTGCATTTCCTGTTTTCTCCTCCTCATCCTCACCTGTCGCCAAAGGCCTTACCTGATGCGTGGCGTGGCCCCGCCCACCACGCCCTGCAGCACCGACGTGTGCGACAGCGACTACACCACCAGCCGATGGAAGAGCAACAAGTACTACATGGACCTGAACTCCGACTCGGACCCCTACCCCCCTCCCCCCCACCCCGCGCAGCCAGTACCTGTCTGCGGAGGAGAGCTGCCCCCCCTCCCCGTCCACAGAGCGCAGCTACTTCCACCTCTGCCCCCCCCCGCCCTCACCATGCACTGACTCCTCGTGACACCCTCACCACCACACCCCCACCCCCCGTCCGTGAATGGAAAAAAAAAAAAGAAAAGAACCGCCTTGCCTGTAAATACTTTTAATTATGAACAAATAAGATAATTCTATTTTATTAATTTCCACTAATTGTCATCGGTCTTTCTGTGGGTGGGACAGTAGGAAAGGAGGAAGAGAGGAAGGGAGAGAGGTAAAGAGGGAGAGAGGGAGAAAGGGAGGGACTTTTGGGTATGGAAGGAGTGTGAGCATGCGATGCAGATCACCAGGCCATGTGAAATCTGTGTACAGCTGAAATGTATTTATAACGTGAATCTTTTTTTATTTTTTTTTAATTATTATTTTAAAGCCGTCCCTCGGTCGGGCTTGTTTTTAATTTGACCCGTGAAACTTGCACCCCTCCACACAAACGGAAGAGACCTCTAACGTAGAGACAGAGCACAAAGCTTTAAGGTAATAAGGATGCTACCTGGCTACCGCAGTCCTAGGAGCTGCTAGTTTGAGAAAAAGCTGTTTCAAACCCCCCCCCCCCCCCCCTGCAACGATGACATAACTCAACCAGCTCGCTCTGCAGATGCCAAAATCATTTCAAACGCAAATTATGTAAATATGTATCATTTGTTTTGATTACTGCCGTGATCTTTATTTTTTCTCTGTGAATATGAAAGTCCCTAAAGCATTTGTTTTTTGTTTTTAATTTTGTTTTTAATTAAGTTTTTACCAAAAGTGTGATTGCTGCTATTGTACATACGTTTTTTTTTTTGTTTGTTGTTGTTCAGACTTGTGTCCCATCACATAAGATTCCAATCCAGATGTATAACGAATCATACAAAATGTTTTTTTTCTCAATTGTAATAAGTTATTAATCCTTCATAGCAATTGTTATTTTGATTTTTGTGTAGAACAAGTATATATGAATATGCGTGTGTATTTTGTGAGAAAAAAAGAAGGTGCATTTCTGAAGAAGAGCACGCGGAAGAACAGTCTCGCAAGCTTCGTATGTGACTTCAGACGCTATGGCAGGAAGTGTGCATGGTCTCTGCTTAAGGGGGCATCTTTCAGTCATGTGATATTAAGCCCCTAGCACAGATGCTAAACGAGCAGTCTGCTCTCACGCTGGAAGGTTCTGGAAGAGTGATGTTCACGCGTGTCCCTGGAGAGCAGCAGGCTGTGGCTGTGATTGGGTGCTGCCTTCACCTGTCAGCCAATCAGCTGCCAGGTGAGGGGAGGGGGGGGAGGGGAGCACCTGTGTTATCAGTACTGCCTATCAGCTGCTTACATTGATCAGTGGAAGTGTTTGAATGAAGCCCTGCGAGCCTCGCTGTTCTCCGGAAGGTCGGAGAGGATTCCGTCGTTCCCCAGGGGTCGGAGAGCCGATACCGCCATCCGGGGGTCAGAGAACCGATACCGCCACCCAGGGGTCAGAGAAAAGATTTCGCCGTTCCCGGGGGGGGGTCGTAGCGGATACCGCCATTTCAGCGGTCGGGGCGGATACCGGGGTCCGTGTTGCCATGGCTGCTCCCGGAATTTGGAAGGTCAGACAGAGGCCGTGAAGTCTGTGAAGAGGTGCCACTTTGACTCTGTTGTGACTCCGCTGTGTGACTCCGCTGTGACTCCGCTGCTTGCCAGAGCGGCTGTCGCTGACCCCTCCGTGCGATGCGTTTGAACCCTGGCTGTGGTTTCGGTGGCTTGCGAGAGAAGGAAGCCTTCTCTCCAAGCCGGTTCTAGGTTCTGAGAACTCACAGAAACCCCCGGCAACTTGTTTGTTTCCTGATTTTCTGAATGAGGGACGTGCTTCACGTAAATGTCCTCTGTACGGATAAGCTACAACTAGACCACTGTGTATGAAATGTCCTCATATATACACATACAGGCATGCAATCACACACTTGCATGTACACGCACACACACACACCGTCACACACAAGTTTAGTACTGGCCAATAGCATGAGCAAGCTGATTCTCCCAAATTAGCTTGTTCTTTTGGAGATTAAATTTCTCATTCGAGGACCCAAAATTACTGAATATTTCTGCATCAAGAATCAGGTGTTTTTTTTTTTTGCTGGGATAGCCCAGTGAGTTTTTCCACTTCGTTGCCCCTGTCAGTTCCCTCCGAAACGCTCCTGTACACCCTGCATTCCCTCTGCGGGACACACGTGTGCCTTTCTATGACTCTTAATGCTCAAGCCTGCTAGAGGAACGTAGTTGGTGGCTTTGTGCACCCCTGTGGTATTTTCCAAAAAAAAAAAAAAACAAAAAAAAAAAGCACTTATTTGTGAAACGTACTAAGCTCTGATGCACAGGGCTCGCCAAAAACAGACGACAAAGTGGCAGGGAAGGCCATTCGAACACACACACACACACACACACACACACACTAATGACAACGCACACTTAACTCGCACCGTTTCCTTTCCACACCCAGGCTTGGACCCGCGCGCGGTGGATCATTTATCCTGGTTCTTCAACCAGAGACGGCCATTACGATCCTGCTGCTCGCTAACTAACGAGAGTAGCAGTGGAGTGGGTCGGCCTGGAGACAGAAAAAAAAAACAATGACTGAAAGGTTGTTTATTGGTGTAAAAGATGCTCAACTGTAAAGGCAGGGAGTAGTGATGTCCGCAGCACCGGTAGTCAGAGTGGTGCCGGTGCTTTGATCAGGGAAAACGAGGAGATGAGCTTCCCGGCCGTCCTTTCTGTGGTATTTGCTTAATAGTTAAACGCTGATTGATAGTAATAATGACCATAATGAGACTAATTTGTGTGTAACCATGGCGACGATGTTAAGAATTGTTAAGAACCCTGATGCGTTTTCCCTGCTTCTGTCCACCCGCTATGACTCAGCCCAGGCTGATCCTGTGGGGGGTGTGGCTAACTGGGTACAGTGGCCACCAACCACTGGTAATGTGTCTTGATTCAAGCCACGCCCCCTTTGGGAGGGGCCCTGTGTTTGCCACGCCCATGGGAGGGGCCCCGGTGTGGCCACGCCCATGGGAGGGGCCCCAGTGTAGCCTTGCCCCACTGGAGGCACCAGCTGCAGAATGGCACTTTTACCCAAAATGCGCAGTCTGTGCCTTGTGTCTCGTGTACAAATGCCTTGTAAAATCTACCCTTTGTGAAATTTTTGTATTAAAGCAATTTTTTATATAATAAAGGTTCTATTTTAAGGAATTCCTTGTGTGGCCTGTGTCTTTTCATTGTACTGATGTAGTCGAAGGGTCCTGAATTCATGTCCTTTCTAAATACAGTGGTGACTACTGTGGAAATTACAAGTAAACACTGTAAAAAAGCTACATTAAAAAAAAAAGACATTGGGCCCCTGCCACCCCAGAAAATTACAAGTAAATCATCTTATAAAGCTATTGTTGATATTGTGCCCCTGCCTGGGGGAATAAGCAGAAAATGGCAATAGCTACATGGAAACAATCATAAAGTGAATCTTTGGTATGTCTTTGTGTGTGGTGGGCTACCTACAATCAGGGGCACCACCAGGTATTTTGGGTCTCATGAAAAGATCTCACATTGGGCCCTACCACCTCAGATCCTATGTTCTGATATTTTTGAGGGCCCCTGGAATTGTCCTAACTGCCACCCTAATCCCCCTGGGAGTTTGTTGTCTATAGCAGGGAAACACACTTCAATTAACTCTGAATCAGCTTATACAGTGATGTTAACACGCTGTACAATTCATTCATATTTAAATTTTATAAATACAAATTTTCAGTTATGAACATTTTCATTATTCAGTTTTTATTTTTGTGCTGGCACTTCGTTGAGTTCAGTGGGCTCAGGTTTCATTCACCATAGCAACCTGATAGTTCTAACTGCCATAAGATTAAACACGAGTAATGTACACATGCACAGCCTCTGGGTGTCACTGTCTGTCACTTTACAAGCTGCTCTGGAGTATCTTAAAGTGTGTTTTCTTGCTTTACACCATAAAACCCAAATGCCCCTAGACCAACCATATTACAGCCAGCAGGTCAGCAGACTTCTGTGTCTAATAAAAGATCTTTCATCACACGAAACTGTCTGGGCCAATGGACAACACACACTAAACCTGAAATGTTCAGTTGTGACATCACTCTAAGTTGTTTAAACATTCTGAACACTCATTAGCAGTACGTTAGCATCCGGAGCGAGATCACAGGTTCGATTCCCTGGTTGGACACTGCGTTGTACCCTTGAACGCGGTCCTTAATCTGCATTGCTTCAGTATATATCCAGCTGTATAAACGGATGCTAGGCAGAAAGCTGTGTAAGTCGCCCTGGATAAGAGCATCTGCTAAATGCTATGCAATGCAATGTAATACAATGTGCTGTTGTCTGCAGTTGTTATCTGTGCAGACTCCGTACTCATCACAACTGTGGAGTGTACGTCCGTGTAAGTTCAGATTTCAGCGAGCTGTGTGTCCAAAAAGCAGCCCCAGCACGAATAGCAATCAGAGAGGAGGAGGCACAGAGACGCTGATCTGGAGAAACGTTTAGTTAGTTGAACCACCTGAAGTGGAAGTAACAAAAGAAGTCCCCTGAAATGTCATTAGTAAATACTGCCCTCATGTGGACAAATTGTGCAATAACAGTTTTCCTGTCCTATTACGGGAAGAATCCGGCTTTCTGTTTCAAAGAGTACTTACTTATACAATAATTAAAATTTTTTTATGATTTTCCAGTTAAATGACAATTTAGAGTAAAACGGTCATGATCCAATCATATTTCTTTACAGTCTGACTTTTCGCTTGTACCTTTACAAGTCTTTCTACGTTCCAAGCCTGTTTACAAGGCACCCCTGTAACTACGTCACACAACTGACATGTGGCCTTCTCCCTACTGCAGTACTAAAAAACATACTTTTTTTTCTCTTACATTCATTTGATATTTACCATAAAATCTAGTTTCTTTGCTGTAGGAGACACAACGGTGGGTATCTGCCCACCCAATAGCTGCAATAATACCTGCAGTGTGGAGCCTTTGAGGTTCACACTGACTGCACCTCCTTTCCCCAACACACCAAGACCCCCCCCCCCCCCCCCACACACACACACACACACACTGAGCTGCCTACCACCCCACACAAAAAAAAACACACTGGAGAAAAAACCCTGAAGAAATTAACCTGCTTTAATATCACTGTTCCAGCTCCCTGTGTGAGCTGTAGATCACAGTGGAGCAGGGGGCGGGGCCCGGGGGCCCGGGGGCGGGGCCTGGGCAGGCAGAGCAGTGTCCCCACGTGCCCCCCGTGTCGGAGTGAAGTGGGGTGGGGCAGGGACAGGACCGCAGGCGATCAGGGTAAGGCAGGTGAGGCAGGTTAGGACAGGTACGAGCACGGGGAGGGCTGCGCTTCGAGGGAGAAGAGGCACCTGTGGGCGGGGGGGGGGGGGGGGGGGGTGACTGTGGTTGTAGTGCTAAGCTCTTTGCATTGGCCAAGCTCCTGAAAGCGGTGGGCGGTGGGTGGTGGTGGGGGGGGGGGGGGGGGGGGGGGGGGGGGGGGGGGGGGGGGGGGGCGCTAAACAGCACACCTCCAAAGCCATGTTTTGTTTTTTTATAAGGAAACCATTGTTCTGCTACACCTATCCACCCTCCACAGTGCTCTCCTCCGCAGCAAGCAGGCCAGGTTTGGGATCAATCACAGGTCAGTTCAGGAAATGTACAGTATACTGTGGGGCATTTTCAAGTTGATGATGTATTTCCTGAATTGACTGAGTACGAAATGTGAGTGACCCTGACCCCTGGTCCCCACATGCTGCTGCAGTGTTTAGGAGCTCTGTCGCGCATGGCGGAAGAAGTGGTGAAGTCCTCGGAGACTGTGACTCTCATTTGCAGGGGATTAAAAAGCCCCCATTCAGGCCCCACGTCCCAGAGCCTGCCCAACCCCCTACCCCCCCCCCCCCCCCCCACCCCCCGAAACTCTTACAATTTCAATGTGTTTTTAAAAACAAAGGTGAGTTCCACACTTCCGTAGGCTTTCTTCAGACTCTGAACAGGTTCTGTCAGTCATGGGAGTGTACATTTTTTTCTGAGAGTTCTTGTTGGGGTGGCAGAGTGCTGGGGGCTGGGGGCGGAGGGGGGGGGGGGTCGTTCAGTTGCGTGGGGGAATGGCTGGGGGGTCAGGCCAGGGTTTTACTGCAGAGCTCTGGAGGAGGCGGAGGAACGAGGAGAGAACGACGAGCCTAGCGCCACGCCGCTCGCTACGTTAGCCACGCTAGCTCTGGCAGCGAGCGCCCCCCCCCCCCCCCGAGGCCTCCTCGCGTACGGCAGGAGACCTCACCTGCGCCTCAGACAGGGGGCGGGGCACAGCCGGGGCACGGCTCAGGCTCAGGTGGGAAAACCCCTGGCAGCAGCGGCAGCAGCGCAGGCAGCTCACCTGTGTTGTTGGATCTCGTCTCTCTCTGATCTCGGCCCAAAACAGCTCAAGGCGGCCGGCATCTCTCTGGAACCGGCTGAGCACCGTGAGGAGGCCCCCGGCTCGCGATTGGTCTGTGGCACACGCGGTTACTCACCCCCTACCCCACCCCCACCCCACCCCACCCCCCCCCACACCACACACACACACACCCCACCATGGCAGCATGCCCCAGATCTGGCAGCCTGTGGAACCTGCACCGGTTCCCTCTTCATGTCCTTGATCTGCTCCGAGGCATCATCAGTGACATCACAAAGTTCAGTGCTGTCAATCTTACAGTGAGACCAGTGTATCACAAAGATCAGTGCTGTCAATCTTACAGTGAGACCAGTGTATCACAAAGTTCAGTGCTGTCAATCTTACAGTGAGACCAGTGTATCACAAAGATCAGTGCTGTCAATTTTACAGTAAGGCCAGTGATATCACAAAGGTCTGTGGAGGAAAATCCTACAGTGAGACCAGTGACATCACAAAGATCAGTGCGTCAATCTTAGTGAGATGTCACAATGCTGATACAAGCCAGAATACTGTTTATTTTTAATTATAAAATACTGCTGTTTTTTGTCTTCTTGTTTTTATCCCACTTCCCTTAAAACTTGCTCTTGGAGTGAACTTAAAATGTTCAACAACAACTCAAAGAGGCCTGAAGCCAGATGTCTGCCATTGATTTGAAAGAACCAGAGCGGACACACACACACACTCACACACTCAGGAACACAGCCATGTTGAAGGGAAGAGAGCTGGAAAAGCTTTATCCAAACAGGCCTTTAAAATCTTTAGCTTGGACGCAGGGTACAGCTCCAATGGGTTTCAGGAGATTATCCGGATATAGAGAAAATCACTCCCATAACAAGCCTAAATCTCAGTCCTCCACCTAATTTGTGACATTTACCCATATCAGGTACATTGAGATCCATCTCTGTCTGCTTTCAGGGTGTAAAAGATTGTATTTCCCATTGGAGCAATGTTTTTCTTGGAACACAAGGTAAATCATTTTACTCCATTTTGCATTCAGTTGTGGAAAGCTTCCCTCATATCTGGCTGGCGGCTAAAATGATGATAGGGTAATAATTTTCAATTATTGCGCACTTATTATAGTGTGGATAAGTAAATAGCTTTTGGGTTGAGATGTGCGTCCATGCCTCTCCTGAATCTAGTCATGGTTTATTCAGCACGAGGGAAGTACAAAAAAAAAAAAAAAAAAAAAAAACAACAGATCACTAGCCAGCTGGAATGGTTTTAATCTGTGTTTACAACAATACAATGTCCATGCCTTGTAATGATTAGCATTACATTACATTTTATGACCTACGACCATGATATGCACTTTTGTACGTCGCTTTGGATAAAAGCGTCTGCGAAATAAATGTAATGTAATGTAATGTAATTAGCATAGCGGCGATTGGCACGCGCATTTTAACCACAACTCGGTAATCCCCCGTGGTCCCCGAGCCGCGCATAATCTGGAGGTCAGACGGCAGGCCCGGTTCGCCTCGTTGCGCTGAGCCGGCTGCTGCCTGACTGCGCTATCATAGGGATATCCTCCATCCTCCGGGAAGACAATTCATCCAAACACGACGCCACTGACCCAAATTTCATCAATGGGAGAAAGGCGGAGGTCGGTATATCACTGGGGGCGGATATGGGACACAGATTCTGTAACAAGCACTCGTTTATTCTGAGTTCCTCCCTATCCTGATAATTCCTATTATTATTTTATTTTTATTATTATTACTATAATTATCGTTAATAATAATGCCTCCAACCCGGAGGTTTTGCATGTTTCCAATATTAGCATAGCCTATATAAAATAGCATTTTTGAGGTAAATTTTTTTTGTTTGTTTTCTCTGTAAAGAGAAGCGACTGGTACCTTAAGGCCCGTTTGTTCTTATAATCGCAGCATACTAGTACGTATTTGTGAAATGAATGCCATAATCTACTGAATACAGCATATTTAAACAAATAGCCTAAACCCCAAATCCTTCATGGAACTGCAAATATCCGACTAGCCAAGCGCGAGTGCCGTTATGTTATTCATGGCAGCTGATGCAAACAAAGCGGGTCCCAATTAATGATGGAAATGATTTGCATGTTACTAATTAAGTCTTGTCAGCAATATCTGAAAACACATGGTTTCAGAATAGGCTACCACCTGATTGGATAAGTGTACTGTATAGCAAATTACCGGCCTACTTGTCGATATATAGATAACTGATGATTTCCAGTTGGACAGCCCGCAAGCTTGTAAAAATGTGTACATTGTTGTGGGAATATAGCGCGATATTTTCAAACAGAAAAATACACAGTCGGCATATTTCTAAAAAGACATTTGTCAAGCAGTGTCGAATACATACACAAAGTAGCCCTAGCCAAACCTACTCCGCAAAGTTTCAGGAACTGTGGCAGCCCACGGTGACTGAATTTCGCCATTGGTATTTCTACTGTACGCAGCTCTGTGACTGCGAGACGCTGCTGATTGAGCCGCGGCCGTGTCAATCGGAGTGACGTCTTTTTGTTGCTGGGGCGTTGAGAACACCCGAGGAGAAACGTTTGCAGCGAATCCGAAACCGAGAAGGCTGGGGCGTTGAAGGTAGGCCGACTGATGCAACATTTTACACTTAAAAAACTGTTTTGCCTCAGTGTTGTGTTAGAATAGCAACGCGGTTTTCGGAATGCGACATGAAGCGGCACAATCATAAATTACGCTCTATTTAATGCTTTGGAAAGCATTTCCATTTACTTTTCCTCTTTTGCCGAACGACAGAGGACTTTGACAAACATCAGTGTAATCCAATCAGATGACAACAAATAAAACCGATCTTGAAAGTAACGCCATGTTGGCGCAACAGCCGTCAGTACTCTTCTGTCAATTCAATAACATTTTGAGCCAAAATGGCGACCCAAGGCTGGAGTTTCAAGTTAGCAGATTTTCCACTAATCCTTTAGCCAGTCACATCGAACGGAACGCACGAATGGTGTTGGGCTTTAAGGTGTGATTGACAATCAAACTGTCAAATCTAAACCCGAAAAACTCGGGCGTTATCTCTGACTGGCGTGAATTTCAGCCAATGGCTAGCCTACAGCATGTTTGACTGACAGGTGAAACTGCTCTGTGGGGGAAGGGGTCGTTGAAGTTGATAGAACCGCCATCTTGAAAAGTCTCCTCTGATGATCTGCCTTTTCCCGCCCGCTAGAATCTGCTGTAAACATATTATTTTGCCTTTTATGTTCCAGATTTCATCGCATTTTATGTTTGCAACATTTGCGGCCAGAGGTTTTACGAGCTACATGACGGGGACTCGCCATTTCCCGCTGTTTATCGGTACGTATGAGCTAGCCCATGCAGTTCTTAGCATTGGCCACAGGAGTAGCTAGCTAACGCTAACTGGCTAACTCCGATCTGTTTTGCACAGTCAGACTGGTTCGGTTATTTTGTTCGGTTCATTTAGTTTCCAGTTTAATGCTTGTGTTTTTAATGCAGATGTGAAATTGAGTCCCCCCCAAAAAACGAAATGTAGACACACCAACGACATGCCTTTTTCCTGTTCAAATTATAATTATTTTGTAGCTGGTCTAAAAGTGGTATGAAGCCGGGTTCATTGCTGATGACTGCTAGCTTATGAAGTTCTTGTTTTGTTTTTCTCTCTCATCGCTGGATAGCACACTGTTAGCTTTGCTAAGAAGCTCTATTGCAAGAAACACTCGTCTGTATTCGAGCTTTGTATATTATCTTGCCTTTAAATGGGTATCTCGCTGACTGGATAAATTGGCATTATTCTGTAGTACCGGCACATTTTAAAAAATTTGTTACGCGATAAAGAAGACCATACCATTTGCCACTGATGGCAGTAACTTAATGCCCAAGACTCGAAATCCAACTCTTGCCACCAATTTGCCAGACTGGTAGATATAGTTCGACTATGTTGATATAGTTAGAATATCTGGAAATGGGTTAAATTTTGCCGAACTGCCACGATTCCTTCCTGGCTTTGAATGACTTAAGTTAATATACAGATATCTTGAAATGTTGGTTAGCTAACATTAGCTGCAACGTTATTATAATGTTAATATGGTATGGTGTAGTAAATTCACTTGGTTTGCTGAAGCTGCCGGCTGGGAACGTTAGTCTAGTTAAGTTAGCTAGCAACGGCGTTAGCGTAATCTTAGTCAGAAGCCATAGCATCAACCTTAGTCAAATTAGTAACGTTTGCTACTCTGCAACAGCAAAGCAGCTTTGTGTTGATCAGATGCAGCGCAGATAGATTTCGTGCTTTAACTTAACCCTTAACCGCGAGCTAACTTATCTAGCCAGTACATTTGGCGATTATAGATGGCGCTAGCTGTCTGAATATGAATATGGTACTTTATTAACGTCGATTTAGTGCTGGTTACATATGAATTAATTACACGGTGGCCGTTGCCGTGGTTGTCACCTTCGATTGCGTATCATAGACGAATCAGTCTTTCAGATGCAAATTAGGCATTTTAAGAGGCTGATTGTTAAGCGGTAACGTTATACCAGCTGGGTTTAAAACCGAAAGAAATGTCAGAACGGATCCTAATTGAGAATGCTGGGAAGTACCGCAACGTTAGCTGCTCCATGACTATAATGGTATGATTTTAGTGCAATTAGTGCCCCAACCCCCTTTCTGCTACTGAAGAACGAACAGAGTGCTCTCTAATTTAAGATCAAAGGTGCCCTCTCACCTGAAATGTTGTGGTTACCTGTCTAAGAATTTTCTGTGCAAGGGAGGGCCAGTATAAATCGCTCTCAATGGTGACATGGCGTAAGGCTATGCTATGCTTGTTTGGGAATAGGCAAAAGTGTTAAAATGACCCCTGAAGTGTGTTCTTGCCTCGGTAAGAGAGCGCTGCTCTCAGGTAATGGTGCCTTAATTGTGCGGTACGCGTGCGTAATGTGGCAGTTTTCTGAGTGCACAGTCTCCTGTGATCTTTTCTGAAAGTGCCGACTCCCACAGTCCTTGGGAGTATTTTGTCGCCGAGGGCTTTGATCCGTCACACTTTTATGAGCTTTGTTCCTGGTCCCCCGGTGAGGTAACCCGAAACGGCGCGAGACACGGTCAGCCTGTGGTCAGAACGGGCCCATTTTATGGCCGGCCGAACCGTCCGCGAGAGCCGCTCTAAATGGCACCGCCCCCCCCGCCAGAACGCTACCGCTCTCGGAATGCTCCGATGCTGCAGCTAGAATTCTCTGAACAGGTCGAGGTGAGGTGTAATTATAGCAGAAGAGGAAAACTTGGTCACAGCATGCCGTTTTCGTTTTGAAAACGCATTGGCGAGAGAGGGAGGGAGGGAGGGAGGGAGGGGGGGAGAGAGAGAGAGAGAGAGAGAGAGCACATCGTCCCTCACGAGCGCTCTTCCTCTTTCCGCTGTCTCTCCAGCTTAGTGCAGCGGTCAGTAATGGCCAGCCGAGAGGCCGCGTCTCTTGTCTTGTGATTGTGAAGAGCTGGAGCGCGTCCAGAGGGCCTCTGCTCTCCCCCGGCGCGTGGACCCCCTCGCTCGGGCTATAAATAAAGCTCCCTTTCCTCTCTCCATCATTCATGAGAAAAACGGGCCCGGCTGCTGGCTGTGCAGAAATGGAGCTCGCTCCGCGTGTGACCCTTAACCCCCCCCCCCCCCCAACGACAACCCCCCCCCCCCCCCCCCCCCCCCCCGCCTCGCCCACCCCCACACCGTCTGACAGGAAAACCCACAACAAACGCTCCTGCGCTGTTGCACGTGCGTGGTAGTCAAACTGGGCTTGGGCAGGGATGTTCCTGCTGGCTGGCGTGTGGGTGAACGGTTGCAGCTGGTGAATGAATGTCACTCTCCCCCGGTCCTGCGGGATGTTTGCTTGGCAGTTGTGAATTCTGGTTAGTGCAGTGTCGTCAGTTTTTTTTTTTTTTTTTTTTTTTCCCTCCCCGTGTCTTTGAACAGGCTGCTGATGGCGTCTTGTGACGGTTTATGATGTTAATTATTCATGTTGACGGGAGATTACGAGGGCGATACGGTTTTTGTTGGTGGCAACGGGCGCGCGATAACATTTCGCCGGAGTCTGAAAAGAGGCCTCTCAGCACTGTTCGCCGGGCTTATCTGCGTCGTAAAAAGTGGGACGCCACTCGCACTTTGAACGGGGGAAGGCGCGGCCGCCCGCCCGCAGAAGGAACTTCGGCGGCCCGGCGCCGGCTCCTCTCGCCGCCGTCACGATGACGTCACGTGACATCACAATAGGGAAGTGCTCGGCCCTGTGACTCAGGCTGAAAGTATGGGTTTTTCAGGTCGCGCTGCGCTCTGCCGTTTCGGGTTTCTCGCAGACGGGCTGCTGTTGTGCTGCTGCTCCCTCTGTGGGACGGGTAAAATGACCCGCCTCTCGTGGGCTCGTCGGCCGCGGATGGGGCGGTGGACGTGGGAATTGGGTGGAATTCTAGAGAGCCGGAAGAGTAAAGCCTGATGTATACTTTGTCGCACGACCCTTTCGACAAGTATCGCGTGACAAATATGACGTATTTTCAACGGAAAAAAAGTGTCGCGCACCTCTAGAATTGTGTTAGGGTCAAAGAACTTCATACTTTGCCGCCCAGTGTTGATTGGCCAGCCAAATGGAACACTGAAGTTCATTGTCATGGATACGTCATTATTTTCGTATTATCTGAATAACAGACCACCGCCTTTTTTCTGTTTGCATCATTTTTTAAAACAAAAGTAGGCATTGCATTTATTCCTCCCGTATTTCTCTGTAATTTCCCTGGCCGCTGCAATGTTTTCACAGATATAAACATTGGCAATTTGGCATCTCGTTACCATAGACAACAGAACAGCCCGTTGCCGAAGTATAAAAGCAGAACATTGTGCGACACTTTCATTTTTGTCGCACGACACTTGTCGAAAGGGTCATACGACGAAGTATGAAAATCAGGCTTTAGGGATGCTGGATGTATCGGTTGTCACACATTGTTTGAACTGTGCAAAAACTGGTGTAAGATCTCATGCCAAGCTTCTAACATTTTATAATTTGCCCTCTCTGTATCGTTAACTCTCTATGTCTATAAGTAGCTGTCACATAGATCTAACTTCCTTCTCAATGACTGAATTCATTAAAAAGTGTTAACATGAAGTGCAAATTACTGCTCAGGGAAAACCATTCCTCCAGTTAATTTCACTTTCTATTGAGATTAGCCTTACGGTCAACAGACAGTCCAACTGACCAGAAACCTCCACAGTTCCTTCTTTGGAGATGAGTTTTCATCTTAGTGCTGTTATTTGCAGTTGCACCCAGTTTATCTGTCGTTTGGGGGAGCATTTGTCCAGGTTCCAGACTCAAGGCAGATTTTCGAGAGTATTTGTTTACCCTTTTATCCCTTTGCGATATGACGTCATGCTGAAGTTGTGTGGAACGCTGTGCCCTGATTGGTGAATGACACCCTGGTGTGTGTGTGTGTGTGTGTTTTTTTTTGCTTCGCAGGTGCGTGCTGATTGGTTCGTGGGGGCTGAGGTCATTTCCGCTGCATGTGTCCTGCGTCCAGGGGTTTCTTCTGTCACTGTTGTCCTCAGAGCCTGTAATGGGCCAGAACTCTCAGAGAGCACAAGCATCATTTTGTTTTTGACTCCCGATTTTTACCCTCAGCTAACTGCCCCACCCAGGTAACTGAGCCATTCAAATGCAGTTATGCGTTTAATCTCTGCGGTGTGTTGCAGTGCGTCGCCTGATATTGTTTTGCTTTTATGTGAGCAATGCGGAATGACCGGGTGGCAACAGCTTCCTTTTAACAAACAGTCAAAACAGAAAAACAACAATTGCACAAGCATGAAAAATGCTTCAGCGTGTTTTATATCTGTGCACTGAATGAAATGATAAAAGCAGGGGATACTGTGGAGATATTATCAAGGAGAGTCAGTGGCATTACAGTGCCCCCTTCCCAGCATGCCTGGCGGTGACGCCCTATTAGCTGCTGTGTCATCACGTGTAGCGGGTGTAGCTCTGCTGGACGGTCTCGTAGCAGGTTACCGTGACAACGCTATTTGGTGACGCAACCCTCTGATTCGTAATGACGCCGTTGCCGTTAGCTAGGGGGCGCTGTATCGCCTTTAGGTGACTGGTAATGCCTTTGTCTTTGAGCCACTGGGCGAGTGAGAGGCACGGGTTCAAATCTGACCCAGGCAAGTGCTTCTAACCTTGTTACACACGCACACCCCTTGGAGGGTGAGTAATGCTGTTGCGTCTCTCCCCAAACCCCCCCCCCCCCCCCCCACACCTCACCCGTCCTGCCAGAAGCAGCACCATGTTCTGGAAGTTTGATCTACACACGACGTCCCACATCGACACCCTCCTGGAGAAGGAGGACGTGACCCTGACGGAGGTCATGGACGAGGAGGACGTCCTGCAGGAGTGCAAGGCCCAGAACCGCAAGCTGGTGGACTTCCTGGTGCGGCCTCAGTGCATGGAGGACCTGGTCTCCTACATTACCCAGGAGCCCTGTGAGGACATGGACGAGAAGATCAGATACAAGTGAGCGGGGCCTCGTGCGTGCGTGTGTCTCTGTGTGCTCGCTTCAGGGTGCTCTGGGTAAATGGTGTGCTGAAGGCCCAAGTGTGAATATGAATGAGCAGACCCCACATACCGTGGGTATTCCTCCAGCTGCCTGCATTCAGAATGCTCTGCCATTTATGACTGGTGGGCTGATGTAGCATAGCTGTGCGCAAGAATTATTTTTAATGTTTTTTTTTTTAAACACGTTTTAACTCCCGGATATGTTTAACTGTGATCGGCTTCTGCGATAATCGTGTAGGGTGGCGTTTGACTTGCTGTCGCCCTCGCCCCCCGTCCCCATGGTGACCTTTTTAACCATTTCGGCGCGACGTCCGCAGGTACCCCAACATATCGTGCGAGCTGCTGACCTCGGACGTGGGCCAGGTGAACGACCGGCTGGGGGAGGACGAGAGCCTCCTGATGAAGCTGTACAGCTTCCTGCAGAATGAGCCCCCCCTCAACCCCCTGCTTGCCAGCTTCTTCAGCAAGGTGCTCAGCATCCTCATCAGCAGGAAGCCCGACCAGGTGAGCTCTCACGGGGGGGCGGAGTCTGACCAGGTGAGCTCTAATGGGGGGGCGGGGTCTGACCAGGTGAGCTCTAAAGGGGGGGCGGGGTCTGACCAGGTGAGCTCTAAAGGGGGGGGCGGAGTCTGACCAGGTGAGCTCTCAATGGGGGGGCGGGGTCTGACCAGTTGAGGTCTAATGGGGGGGGCGGAGTCTGACCAGGTGAGCTCTAATGGGGAGGGGGGGGGAGTCTGACCAGGTGAGCTCTAATGGGGAGGGGGGGGGGAGTCTGACCAGGTGAGCTCTAATGGGGGAGGGGGGGGGAGTCTGACCAGGTGAGCTCTAATGGGGAGGGGGGGGGAGTCTGACCAGGTGAGCTCTAATGGGGAGGGGGGGGTGGAGTCTGACCAGGTGAGCTCTAATGGGGGGGGGGGGGGGGGGGAGTCTGACCAGATGAGCTCTAATGGGGAGGGGGGGGATGTTTTAAAGCAGAAGCGGGATTGTACTGAATGTCCAGTTGCAGTCGGCTGCAGGTGTGGTGACTGAGACGGCAGTTCTCTGCAGCCTTTAGACTGTGGCCAATTAGAGACTCCGTAATATCAGCTGCATTGTTCCGCTCTGCTCAGCTGGCTAATTCCTGTCCCCCTGGCGCTCTGCAGATAGTGGAGTTTCTGCGGAAGAGAGAGGACTTTGTGGACCTGATGATCAAGCACATCGGCACGTCGGCCATCATGGACCTCCTGCTCCGGATGCTGACCTGCATCGAGCCCCAGCAGCTCCGGCAGGACGTCCTAAACGTGAGTCCCGCCCCCTGATGCCCCCTGGCGCCCCCGGGGCCTGTCCTCCAGCCACAGGAAGCTGTCTTATTTCATACTCGTGTGATTCAAGCCTAACTTGGTGAACCCTTCGATGGTTTTGACGTTTTTTTCCCACTACCCTCGGTTTTTTTACAGATTGCACAGGTTTATCCAATAGATAACCCTTCATTTAATAATAAATCATAAATTTACGTTACATACAGGGATAAGAGAAAACAAAAATAAATACATTTATAAATAACTATGTATGTAACTGCTAATTATATTTTTTGGCCATTAACTGAATGCCTACGAAAGTGAGATTAATCCCAACACTGCTTGAGAATAACAGTAGGATTTGCATCGCCTATAAAACAATGTTTATGTTCCTGTAGTTGTAGCAGTCATTATAGTAGGAGAGTGTTTTAATAGTAATATTTATGATAATCGCTTGAGTACTGTTTCGCTTTCACTTCGTTCTCGATTGCGTGTCGTGCTTTCACCTCCCGTACCAAAGCCGTCCTCGTTAGAATGAAGTATGGCTTTAAGCGGCAGTTCTGCTGGCAGTGTTTGTTTCTGGGGCAAGTTTCTGAAGTGTTACAGCTGCTGTTCAGCATGCTCGGTGATGCGTCTGTGTTTTAAGGCAGCTAGTACTGCTGGTGACGAAAACAGCCAAGATCCTGGGAAATGTAGTCATGAACTGTCCCTGCATTACACTTTATCACAGTGCCAGCTGTGTGTGCATGCTCGTGTGT
>CM045898.1:45231018-45343518 GCA_025169545.1 Anguilla japonica
CTCACATTATGAGTAGTTATGTAGAACATCACTGAGGTATAGCTAGCACAGTAAATGCTTAATGTCTTTTTCCAGTGATTGCATGGGAAACATGCTTACATATGTGTATTGCTGTCAGAATTGGCAGACCCAGTTGGGTGAACAATGGTAGTTTCAGACAGTGGGAGTAGTCTGCCTCCTGTCTGTCTGTCTGTCTGTCTGTCTGGCCCAGTTAAAGGCAAACAGTGTTTATCTTCCATAAACACAGTGCTTTAGACTGCACTGTCTCCCCAGATAGCACCCACCGCCTGGTGTTATGTGGTGTGGTGTGTCCGTGGGCTGTTTTCAGGGCGAGAAACCTGCTCGTTTCATAAGCACAAAAAAAAAAACCACTGATAAGGCACAATGCGGTTTTGGAGGAATGGTTTTGTGTTTGTAAGAAAGTGTGTGTTTTTAGCTGCGACTGCAGCTCTATTGCTTTGTCTTTTGGTCAGTTGGTTCACAAAAGTGTCCCACAGTTTTCGCCCCAGGAGGCTGAAATTTGGCATGGAGGTGGGTCATGACCTAAGGTAGAGCTGAGTAACTTTTCAGGCCGATTGACCAAGAGGGGGTGTGGCGATGGGCGTGGCCTATCACAAAAAGCCGCATAACTCCCGAATGGATTCACAGATGTGCACAAGATTTTGTGGAAAGGTTGGTCATGAGCCAAAGAGGAGTTCAGGTGTTCGTGTGAGGGTGTGTGTGTGGATGCATGCACACATTGATGCATGCGCGTGTGCGGTTGCAGCTCTTGCAGATTCGCGCTTGTTAACTTCTGCTTCTGCTTTTTTCTGTCCTCAGGATATGTACTTTAAATATATATGGAATAATTTCCTGCACATTCAAGTGGAGATCTGCACCGCCATGATCCTCGCTATGCCTCCCGCCCAGAACGAGAACCCCGAAATCAACAGAGACAGCGAGCAGGAGTCCGTCAGGGAAAACCACCTCGTCAAACACGTGAGTTTGCACCTCTGACACCCCACTTTCTCTGCGCCCCCAAATCGGGCCGTGCGTCCCGTGGTACCCCTGATAACGCCGCTGAACCCCGCTCTCCCCGCAGCTGTTCCAGAAGTGCCAGTTGATACAGAGAATACTTGACGCCTGGGTCTCCAATGAGAAGGAGCAGTAAGTGCCGCCGCTAGCTGGGGAGTGTCCGCGCCTCGGAGGAGGCGATGATGTCATCTCTGATTACGGGGAATCTGAGGAGGAAGTGGGTTCTGCATTGTGGCTGTTGTAACCGTGTAAGGGGTGTTGTCCTCAACGATGGTTTGTTTGTATGTGTGCGCCTGTTTGTGTGTGTGTGTGTGTGTGTGTGCGCCTGCCTGTGTTCCTGTGTGTGTGTGTGTGGGTGCCTGTGTTCCTGTGTGTGTGTGTGTGTGTGTGTGTGCGTGCGTGCGTGTGTGTGTGTGTGTGTGTGTGTGTGTGTGTGTGTGTGTGTGCGTGTGTGTGTGTGCGTGCGTGTGTGTGTGTGCGTGTGTGTGCGCGTGTGTGTGCGTGCGTGTGTGCGCGTGTGTGTGCGTGTGTGCGTGTCTGTGTGTGGGTGTGTGTGTGCGTATGTGTGCGCGTGTGTGTGTGTGTGTGTGTGTGTGCGCGTGCGTGTGTGTGTGTGTGTGTGTGTGTTTCAGGGCCGAGGGCGGGCGGAGACGAGGTTACATGGGTCACCTGACCAGAATAGCCAACTCCATCGTCCACAACAGCGACAAGGGGCCCAACAGCGCACTCATCATGCAGCTCATCTCAGGTGAGCCCCCCCCCCCCCCCCGCCCACCTGCTCGCCCACCTTCCGGAACCTTCCTGGGGCTGCAGGTCACCTGGGCCAGGAGAGAAACGTGTGCTTCTGCCTCCCGTTTCAGAGCTCCAGGAGGACGAGAGGGAGAGATGGGAGGCCTTCGTTTCCGGCACTCTGGCGGACACAAACAAGAAGAACACTGTAGATCTAGTGAGTGCGCCCCCGCCCAGAACGTCCACCAGGGGGCAGCGTTCCCCTGCACTCCCCCCAAAAACTGCCACAAACACACTCATCACCTTTCCATTCTGCAGTCAAACTCTGCCTTTCCATTCTGCACAGTTGAAAGAACAGTTCAATTGAAAATACATTTATTAAACTGCAGGTGGCAAAATGCCTTGTTTTTTTTTTGCTAAATGATTAACTTCATGACACATTGCCCAATGTTGTGCTGTTGGTGTGCTGATGCTGCCAGCGCATTGTTTTTATTGACATTACCCTCAAGCCAAGCCACCGGGGTGAATTGTGTGATTTTTGTAGCCAGCGGATATTTTGGAAGCACCGTGCCCCAGAATGTAGATCCCCTTGTAAAATGAAGCCCTGACTGTTTGTGTCAAGACGAGCATCTTTGAAAGCAGTGTGCACTCATCTTTAAAATGTCACCGTAAACTGACTGAAAGCATGAATGTGGTTTGTGTGGGCTTGGGTCAGTGGATGGGTGAATTAGAGGCCCCCTAATGGAACCTGCTTGTACCCCTCGCCCCCCCAGGTAAATACACATCACATCCACTCGTCCAGCGATGATGAGGTGGACTTCAAAGACAACGGCTTTCACCAGGACTCCTCTTTACAACAAGTAAGTCTGTAACCGGATGAGCTCATCAACTGTACAGACTTATTAGCTGCTCATAGCTGTGCGGCTACAGTTCATATGCTTAATTGCTAACGTACTGACACGCTATTATGGTTAAACTAATGTGGACTATTTCTGTATGTGTATATACATAATGTTTACATGCATTTCTGTGTACTTGGATGAATGGACATGATGTAACGCTTGATGAATGTTATGCTGATTGTTTAACCCGGTGTTGTGATGAAAGTGCTTTGATCTTGAAGAACTTGAAGAGGTGTTTGTAGTGCCAAGACTATATCATTATCACTGGCCCTGGGTCTGCCAGGCCTTTTCTGATTATCAGATGCAACAAATGACGTCCAATTTTATTGAGCAGTTCGGCTTCAATGACGAGGAGTTCGCCGATCAGGACGATGTCGTGGAGTGAGTACTGACGCTGTTTCCATAACAACGCCCCCCTCCCTCCCCTCACCCCCACCCCCCTACCCCCCCACCCCCCTACCTCCACCCCGACTCGTTGCCGATGTCGTGGAGTGAGTACTGATGCTGTTTCCATAACAACACCCCCCCCCCACCCCCCTACCTCCACCCCGACTCGTTGCCGTGAGTTGCAGATGTTCTGGGGGTGGGCGATAAGATCTCCAGTGGAGAGTGGAGCGATCTGCACACTAATGAAATTGTTCCATAAATAATAGCGGGTGCACCCGAGTCTAGGAGGGAGTGGGGGGGGGGGTGGTCACTGTGTTAAAAACAGGGCTGTGTGATAAACCATGTCTACATTGAGTATTTTTTAAGCATGATAACAAAAATATTGCTGCCGTACGGCACATTGGCTTTCTGTTCGTGTTTACATCTTGTCTTACACCTGATGTGGTTTTAAGCATCCACTGGGGGAAAAAAAAACATCACCACTGATATCTATTGGGTCTTTGATAAGACAGCTAGCCAATCAGTAGCAAGGCTGGACAGCTTCCACGTGATGGTTCTGTTTTTTTATTTTTTATTGTTTTTAAGCACATCAGGTATGATTAAAAAAAAAAAAAAAAATAGAAAGGCTGTATACAAGATGGTGGTGATTGTTATTGCGCTGAAAAAAATGCCACAATTCTGGTTCTGGAATATCACCCGGCCCTATTTAAAATGCATTCAGTTGAGTTTTTATATAGAGTAGTGTGGGGGCGAGTCTGGGAATATGTAAATGTGCTGTGACACGCCTGCAGTTGGGTACGCTCAGAGACTGCATGTGTATTCAGAGTAGTGCTGCGGACAGTTCCCGAGCTTTGCAAATCAGAAGGCAAGTCCACTTAAAGCCCCGCCCCCCTCCTCCTGTTGGTTTCTGGGTATTGTAGTCTCTGAACACTGCTGGGAAATGGGGCTGTTCTCTTGTGGAGGGATGGGGTGTGGCTTGTCACTAGGTGCAGACGGGGTGGAGCAGTGCTGTATTTCGGGTGCTCTGGTGGCTTTGCTGTCCTGTTCGTTTTAATCCCTGCTTCTCTGAGCTCTTGCACAGGGGGTAAAATTGTGGAATGGGGGTAAAAGGGGTGAATATTGTTCAATTGCCTGTCCATGTCAAAGCACTGCACGACTAACTGGGCTGTGCTTAAATCCTGTTTTTTTCCCCATGTTGCAGTATTCCCTTTGATAGGATATCAGACATCAATTTTTCCCTGAATACAAATGAAAGTGTAAGTGTTCCTTTTACAGTTGGCCAAATTACTGAAATGACAAATTTAGGACATAGCAGAGTGTTTTAATTACATTAGATACTTGTTCACCCGTCTGTTTGAGGTGCAGTGAAAGAGTATTTGTAGTAACTGTATTAAACTGTAATCTATACAGGCACAGGTACACAGACAGGGTTCAGGTACAGAGAGGGGTTTGGCTGAATTATGAGCTTTTGTGTGTTTATCTCCTTCAGTTTCGGCAGTTTGCTCATAGTGTTCATATCTACCAGGATTATATACAGACGCAGTGTAAGATTGGCACTGCTGTGTTTCTAAGAGCAGGATGTGTACAGAGTGCTCGAGTGTATAGGTTTTGCTATGTAATGCCACATACTGCAGTGTAACGTAGTGTAGTGTAATAATGTTATGGAGTGTGATGTAGTGCAGTGTAATAATTTAATGTAGTGGATGCCGTGTAATGTAATAGAGTACAATGTAATATAGTGTAGTGTGATGTTATGGAGCGTAATGTAATGGAGTGTAATGTCAATATGACGCAGTGTAGTGTTATAATGGAGTCTTTTGAATGTAGTGTAGTGTAGTAATGTAATATGTAATGTTGTGTGATTGTAATGTAGTGTAACGTACTTTGTCCTGGCTTGGCCCCTGCAGGCGAACATAGCTCTGTTTGAAGCCTGCTGTAAGGAGAAAATCCAGCAGTTTGAGGATAACGGATCGGACGAGGAGGACATCTGGGACGAGAAGGACGTGACCTTCGCACCCGAGGCTCAGAGACGGACCCGGTAGGTTCTCCTGTTTCGTCGTCCCCCTGTTATCTGCTCCGCGCGCGCCTGTGTGCTCCCCTGGAGATACCAGCGCCTGCTGAAAGCACAGAGGTGAACGGCCCACCCAGGGTGAGAGAGGGTGAAACGTGAGGAGAGGACGGGGCTAGCTGCGGGAGCTAGCGCAACGTTAGCGTAGTCAGCGGGTGTGTGGGGTGAGGACCGGGCTGGCTGCGGATGTTAGCGGAGTGTTAGCGCAGTAAGCAGGTGTATGCAGTAAGGACCGGGCTAGCTGCATATGTTAGCGGAGTGTTAGCGCAGTAAGCAGGTGTGTGGGGTGAGGATGGGGCTAGCTGCGGATGTTAGCGGAGTGTTAGCGCAGTAAGCAGGTGTGTGGGGTGAGGTCGGGGCTGGCTGCGGATGTTAGCGGAGTGTTAGCGCAGTAAGCAGGTGTGTGGGGTGAGGATGGGGCTAGCTGCGGATGTTAGCGGAGTGTTAGCGCAGTAAGCAGGTGTGTGGGGTGAGGACGGGGCTAGCTGCGTATGTTAGCGCAGTAAGCAGGTGTGTGGGGTGGGAGGAGCTGCGGATGTTAGCGCAGCAGGTGTGTGGGGTTAGCGCAGTAAGCAGGTGTGTGGGGTAAGGACCAGGCTAGCTGCGGATGTTAGCGCAGTAAGCAGGTGTGTGGGGTGAGGACCGGGCTAGCTGCGGATGTTAGCGCAGTAAGCAGTGTGTGGGGTGAGGACCGGGCTAGCTGCGGATGTTAGCGCAGTAAGCAGGTGTGTGGGGTGAGGACCGGGCTAGCTGCGGATGTTAGCGCAGTAAGCAGGTGTGTGGGGTGAGGACCGGGCTAGCTGCGGATGTTAGCGCAGTAAGCAGGTGTGTGGGGTGAGGACGGGGCTAGCT
The DNA here is from genome assembly GCA_025169545.1 of Anguilla japonica. NCBI lineage: Eukaryota > Metazoa > Chordata > Actinopteri > Anguilliformes > Anguillidae > Anguilla > Anguilla japonica. The sequence goes on from CM045898.1 coordinate 45,236,971, forward strand.
GCGTATGTTAGCGCAGTAAGCAGGTGTGTGGGGTGAGGACCGGGCTAGCTGCGGATGTTAGCGCAGTAAGCAGGTGTGTGGGGTAAGGACCGGGGGAAGCTGCGGATGTTAGCGCAGTAAGCAGGTGTGTGGGGTGAGGACGGGGCTAGCTGCGGATGTTAGCGCAGTAAGCAGGTGTGTGGGGTGAGGACGGGGCTAGCTGCGGATGTTAGCGGAGTGTTAGCGCAGTAAGCAGGTGTGTGGGGTGAGGACGGGGCTAGCTGCGGATGTTAGCGCAGTAAGCAGGTGTGCGGGGTGAGGACGGGGCTGGCTGCGTATGTTAGCGGAGTGTTAGCGCAGTAAGCAGGTGTGTGGGGTGAGGACGGGGCTAGCTGCGGACGTTAGCGGAGTGTTAGCGCAGTAAGCAGGTGTGTGGGGTGAGGACAGGGCTAGCTGCGGATGTTAGCGGAGTGTTAGCGCAGTAAGCAGGTGTGTGGGGTGAGGATGGGGCTAGCTGCGGATGTTAGCGGAGTGTTAGCGCAGTAAGCAGGTGTGTGGGGTGAGGACGGGCTAGCTGCGGATGTTAGCGCAGTAAGCAGGTGTGTGTGTCCCCAGGAGTTCGGGCAGCACGGACAGTGAGGAGAGCACAGACTCTGAGGAGGACGAGGCCAAGCGGGACCCCTTCGAGCCCAGCGGCTCCAACGCCGACGACCGCATGGAGGTGGACCCCGGGGAAGGTGAGCCGCTGCCCGTTAGGGATGCCATTCACAGTGGGGATGATGCGCAGTCGCAGTGGGAATAATGCGCAGTGCAGTGGGAATGATGCGCAGTTGCTGTGGGAATGATGCGCAGTCACAGTGGGGTAAGGATGCACATTCGCAGTGGGGTAATGTTCAGTTGCTGATGCGCAGTCACAGTGGGGTAATGCGCAGTCGCAGTGGGAAGGATGCGCAGTCGCAGTGGGGTAATGTTCAGTGGTGCTGATGCGCAGTCACAGCGGGGTCATGCGCAGTCACTGTGGCTCTGATGTGCAGTTGCAGTGGAAATGATGCGCAGTCGCAGTGGGTTAATGTGCAGTCACAGTCGGGTCGTGCACACGGTTATGGGGCTGATACTTGCCTGTGTAAAAGGCTGCGTCTCTCCTTTGGAGTGATGCTCCACAGGTATGACTCATCTGAAGTGTACTTTCCGCTTCCATTTCCTCTCAACGTTTCAATTATAGCTCCCACGTGGACGGCTAACTTCGACGACATCCCCATGGAGACGGGAAGCTCCACGGCGACCGGCGGGCCCTCCGTAACAGCCGTCGCCACGGCAGTGCCGGAGGGGTGGAGCTCGCCCAATCAGGCGTCAGGGAAGGAGACGGGCTGGGCCGACTTCGCCGGCTTCTCCCCGGTCGTCAGGTTGGTATCTGCGCCATGCAAACGCCGCTGTGGCACAGCCCGTTAGCCTCTCTGCTAACTAATGTCAACTCTACACATTGTGATTCGTCGTGCTAAAACCAGCCCGTTAGCCTCTCTGCTAACTAATGTCAACTACACATTGCTGATTCAGTCATGCTAAAACCAGCCCAGTTAGAATCTCTGCTAACTAATGCCAACTCTACACACTGCTGATTCAGTCATGCAAAAACCAGCCCGTTAGCCTCTCTGCTAACTAATGCCAACTACAGATTGCTGATTCAGTCGTGCTAAAACCAGCCCAGTAGAATCTCTGCTAACTAATGCCAACTTACACACTGCTGATTCAGTCACACTCAGACCAGCCCATTAGCCTCTGTCCTGAGTAATGCCAATTCTATACACTGCTGATTCAGTCATGCTAAAACAAACTAACTGAAACCAACTGCCAAGTAACGGCGAAATCCTGCAGACCTCAGCAGCTGTGTGCTTGTTGGATTAACTGCTGCTGCCGTACAGGCCGCTGTCGGAATGATGCATTTTGGGTAATGATTTTTTAAAAATTTTCAGTTCCAAGGGTCCTTTGAGGAGTAATTCCCCGGTTGCCATGGAGACCAGCACAGAGACGGTGGACCCCCTGGGCGTCAACGCACCTGTTCAGCCCGAAGGCAGGTTTTGGGGGGGGGGGGGGGGGCACTCTGGAACCCCGCAAGTAGGAGCGTACAGAGAGGAGCGTTACTGCTGCTCCATGGTGTAACCTTTGACCTTTGCTCCCACCACAGGGCTGGACCAGTGGCCAGGCGATGAGGCACTGGGGGCGGAGCCGGTGGGCGGGACGAAGACGGAGGGGGCGGGGCTGGAGGCGGAGGAGGAGCGGACCTCTGACCGGATCACGGAGACCGTCACCAACGGCTCCATGAAGGAGACTGTCAGCCTTACTGTAGATGCCAAAACCGAAACTGCTGTTTTCAAGAGGTGAGGACTGCACCCTCAACGCTCCCATCCGCACGGACACGCTCACACACACACACACACACACACACACACGCACGCACATAAATACACAAACGCGCACGCACGTGCACATGCACGCACGCTCACCTGGCCTCATGCTGCATGTGCTCTCCACCTGACCTGAGCGCCCCACACAAGCCCCGCCCCTGAGCTCTGCTCCTGACCAATGCAGGAGCAGGTGTGGTATAAGCCACGCCTTTCTGCCTTCTCTGTAAATGCTTCAGTGGCACCATGTCTGAAATGTGCACTGCCTTTGTTTTTCTGTTTGTGAAATGAGAATGACGTGTGCTTGTTTATTAGTGACCAGTTATGGTTTTACCTGTAAAATGTTAGTTACAAGTATGCAGTTTATTTTTAAAATAAATTTATAAAACTGGCTTGTGTGTGGATGTGTCTGAAGGTGTTACTGAATGTGTGTGTGAGAGGGGTGAGGGTGTGTACATGTTAATGTGCGCATGTGTGTGAGAGAGATGGTGAGTGTGTATGTGAGCGTGTGTGTGCGACAGAGAGAGATGGTGTGTACGTGTGTGTGAGAGAGATGGTGAGTATGCATGTGAATATGTCCGTGCGTGTGTGAGAGAGATTGTGTGTGTGTGTGTGTGTGTGTGTGTGTGTGTGAGAATATGTGTGTGTGAGAGAGATGGTGAGTATGTGAATGTGTGCCTGCTTGTGACAGAGAGAGATGGTGTGAGTGTGTGAGAGAGATGGTGAGTGATGTGAATATGTCCGTGCGTGTGTGAGAGAGTGATTGTGAGTGTGTGTGTGTGTGTGTGTGTGTGTGTGTGAATACGTGTGCGTGAGAGAGATGGTGAGTGAGTGAGTGAGTGAGTGAGTGAGTGAGTGAGTGAGTGAGTGAGTGAGTGAGTGAGTGAGTGAGTGAGTGAGTGAGTGAGTGAGTGAGAAGCTGTTCTTCAGCTGCAGCACTTACAACATGAGCTTCCTCTTTCCCTTTGCCATGCGCGTGGCTTCAGAGTGTTGAAATCCTATCGGTATGTACAGCCAATCAGGGACCAGCGTCTGTCCTGTCATTTTTTTCATGTCCAGCCACTTCCTGTTTTGTTTTTGTTTTTTTGTTTTTTTTAGTGTATTTTGTTAATGCTCATTTTGCCATCTCCATCTGCATGTTAACCTCCGATGTGTTGGTGTCAGCGACATGAAACCTCCGTGTTGGGCTAAATTACACCATCACAGCTACTGTCAGTCATGGCTACCCCAGGGCGGGGCTCACCCCCTCCGGCTGAGGCACCCCCCCCCCACCCCTTGTTGGGTCCTATGTGCGCATAGTCCAAGTGATGGGATAGAATTTTTTTGTCTTTTGGTGTCTTTTCAGGTGCCTGTCTGTAATGCCCTGGGGGGCCCTTTCAGGTGCCTGTCTGTAATGTCCTGGGGGGCCCTTTCAGATGCCTGTCTGTAATGTTGTGGGGGGCCCTTTCAGGTGCCTGTCTGTAAATCCCTGGGTGCCCTTTCAGGTGCCTGTCTGTAATGTCCTGGGGCCCCTTTCAGGTGCCTGTCTTTAATTCCCTGGAAGCCCTTTTATATGCCTGTCTGTAATGTCCTGGGGCCCCTTTCAGATGCCTGTCTGTAATTCCCTGGGGGCCCTTTCAGGTGCCTGTCTGTATTGCCCTGGGAGCCCTTTCAGGTGCCTGTCTGTAATGCCCTGGGGGCCCTTTCAGGTGCCTGTCTGTAATGCCCTGGGAGCCCTTTCAGGTGCCTGTCTGTAATTCCCTGGGGGCCCTTTCAGGTGCCTGTCTGTAATTCCCTGGGAGCCCTTTCAGGTGCCTGTCTGTAATGCCCTGGGGGCCCTTTTCAGGTGCCTGTCTGTAATTGCCCTGGGGGCCCTTTCAGGTGCCTGTCTGTAATGCCCTGGGGGCCCTTTCAGGTGCCTGTCTGTAATGCCCTGGGGGCCCCTTTCAGGTGCCTGTCTGTAATGCCCTGGGGGCCCTTTCAGGTGCCTGTCTGTAATGCCCTGGGGGCCCTTTCAGGTGCCTGTCTGTAATTCCCTGGGGGCCCTTTCAGGTGCCTGTCTGTAATGCCCTGGGGGCCCTTTCAGGTGCCTGTCTGTAATTCCCTGGGGGCCCCTTTCAGGTGCCTGTCTGTAATTCCCTGGGGGCCCTTTCAGGTGCCTGTCTGTATTGCCCTGGGGGCCCTTTCAGGTGCCTGTCTGTAATTCCTGGGGCCCTTTTAGGTGCCTGTCTGTAATGCCCTGGGGGTTGTTTCATGATGAATAAGGCTGAAGATTGGTTACTGACTCATTTGGTGAACCTCCCCCCACCACCATCACCATCACTTTTACTTCACACCCCCTTGCTGGAAATGGCAGTCTCATTTGTCCACCCAATCACCTGTCAGCAAGTGGTCCCCAGAAATCTAAATGTGCCATGTCCCCGCCCACATCCTGTCCCGTTTGCCACCAGTCCTGAGCGAGGAGGCGCTGCTGTGTCTCGCATTCGCCCCGCTGTCCCACCGCATCTGCCCGGCCCCTCCCATTCTGCATGCGTCCGTCCGTCCGTCCGTCTGTCTGTCTGTGTGGACGCACTCGCTAATGCGATGCTCACTTGAGTGGAGTTTGGTAAGCCATCAATGTCTCTCTCCCCCCTTGCTGTCTCACCTCCCTTCCCCCCCCCCCTCTCTATTTCTCCCCCTTTCTCTCTCCCCCCTCCCTCTTTTTTGCTCGCTCTCCCTCTCCCTCCCTCCGTCCCTCTCTCTTCCTCCCTCTCTCTCTCCTTCTCCCTCTGTCGCTCTCTCTTCCTCCCTCTCTCTCTCTCTCAGTGAGGAAGAGAAGCTGTCTACCTCTGAAGATGTGTCGGCGAAGTACGCCGTGCCGGACGGAGTTGAGCCAGAGAAAAGCCCCGCCCCCACTGTGGCCCCGCCCACCGCCAGCTGCCAGAAACAGAGGTGAGAACCCCCCTCCCCCCCTCCCCCCTGCCACTTTTCTCCCCCTCTTAAATGAGGGAATGAAGGGCCTGACATCAACCCGCCGCGGTGTTCGTAGGGGTGCATTTCTCACGCCAAACGGGACCCTGGAGTGGGGCAGGGCTGTCCAGACTCTCTTCTTTGGGAGCTGAGTGTTACCCTGAAGCCACGCCTCCTCTGATGAGGTCACCTGGCATCGCCCTCGCCTCCCGCAATTGGTCGCTTGTGGCCGTGTTTTCTGTTTTTAAAACGGTGTTTAGTTGAATGTATATCGATTTGTGTATCTTTGGAAATCCCCACGCAGCAATAATTGACGAGTTGTCCTTGACAGAGCTATGCGGAATGGGGAAATAAAATAAAAAACACCACAGTTTACATGTCGGATCTTTAATCTGATTGGTTATCGCACCCTGTTTCCAGTCCTTCTGGGTGCTCGACCGACTTGCTCCACCAGCTTGCCTCGCATTGGCAGCTATCCCAGCATGCCTTGCGGATGTGAAAAAATCAGCTCCCGTTGAAATGAATGGAGGGGATTACGAAGGCGGCTTGTTGTCCGAGGGTGTGTGGCTTCAGGCTTACTCTCGTCCCTGTGTGTGCCCCCCTCCCCCCCAGCGCGAAGCACTTAGAGGAGAAGGCCCGGTCCCCCACTGAAGCGGTGAACGGGCCCTGGAGGTCGCCGGGACAGAAGAAGCCAAGTGAGTCTAACCCATGCCAGGCCTGGGAAAAATACCTCCTGCAGTACTGTGAGCCGCCTGAAGGGGGCCGGTGTGTGTGTGTGTGTCCCAGGTTTTAAACCCCACCTCAGAGACATGTGTGAAAATTACATTTCACTTGAAGGTTATGCAACATTAAATTGTCTAATTCCTGGACACAGTCGTCTTAAGCTGTCGTTTATTAACTTGTTAGCCAAGTCAGTCTCTCTCCCTCTCTTTCTGTCTGTTTCTCTTTCTGTCTCACTCTGCCTGTCTCTCCCTCTCTCTCGCTATGTCTCTCTGTCTGTCTGTCTCTCTCCCGCTGTTTCTGTCTGTTTCTCTTTCTGTCTCACTCTGCCTGTCTCTCCCTCTCTCTGTCTCTCGCTATGTCTCTCTCTGTCTGTCTCTCCCGCTGTTTCTGTCTCTCTCTCCATCTGTCTCCCCCTCTCTCTGTCTCTCTCTCTCTCCCTCTCTGTCTCTGTCTGTCTCCCCCTCTCTCTCTCTGTCTCCCCCCTCTCACTCTCTCGTCACACCCTCTTTCTCTCTCACCCTCTCCCTCAATCTCTCCCTCTCTCCCTCCCTCTCCCTCATTCTCTCTCCCTCTCTCTCTCTCATTACACCCTCTTCTCTCTCTCTCTCTCCTTCCAGAACAGACCAGCGAGTGCCGTTGGCCGAGGCCGCAGTGAATGGGCCGGCGTGATGCCCCGCCCCCTCCCCCCCCCCCACGGGCAGCTCCGGTCCCGCCCACAGCGCACAGCTCTACTCCAGGAGCCTCCACTAGGGGGCAGTGCAGGCTCGAGCAGAGCCGACACTGCACAAACTTCCGCAGATCAGGACCAGCAATATTCTTACTAGGTTTTACAGACAGCTGTACAGGAAGTTCCAAACTGTATGAAGAGAATCCCGGAACGAGAAAAAAAAAAAAACCCGCTCTATCGGATACAGAGAACTTTTTCATTTTGTTTATATACTATTGTTCTTATGAGGTGATCTGTCCGCTCTCGCCACTTAAAAGGTAATAGTAATGTTGCTATAGTTACGATGATTGTATGAATAAAGTATTTTATAAAAAATAAAAAAAAAAAAGATGTATACAGAAACTGAAAATATATAACGGAAATTAAATATACCAGTACCAATTGGAACACATAGTGTGACCAAAAAGAATTAAGCTGTTTTTTGATAGGGTTTACCTCTTGCACAAAATCGGATATTTAATTTCCTTCAAAGTTAAAGCAACATCTACTATGAAATATGTTAATCTGCGACTTATGTTGGTCTTTTTTTTCTCCTTATATTAAGCTGATTATTAGGGAAACATATAATTTTAAATATTCAACGAAGGGTTTTTTTTTTTTTTTTTGCTACAGGTATTATTTGTAAATGTTACTTGTATCCTTGAAAACATGAGCAAGATTTGACAACCTTTGGTATAGTTTTTAACTTTATTTATTATTGAGAAGTAGTTGATAATGTTACGTTACTAAAAAGAGCCATACGCTTGTTCTCCAGCTTGATGATATTAAACTGTGCAAAAACCCCCCCAAGGTGAAGATCTCGGGCGAGTGGTGTCCCGGTCCGCACGGCTCCCGGGTGCGTCTCTGGCACCTTCTGGTTTTGGGTCCTGTAGAGAAATGTGTCCCATTTAGATGGCATGTCTCTCCATCCATATGTACACACACACACACACACATAAGCGCCTGTGTGTGGATGTACATTACACACCCACACACGGCTGTGTGGATGTACATTACACACACACCCCACACACACGGCTGTGTGGGTGTACATTACACACACACACACACACGGCTGTGTGAATGTACATTACACACAAACACACGGCTGTGTGGATGTACATTACACGCACACACACACGGCTGTGTACATTGGAGACACACCTGTGAGTGGATGTGCATTACACACACACGCGCACACACACACACACACACTGGTGTGTGGATGTGTGTGTCACATCGGAGTCTGAATTACAGGACGTGTATGTTCAAGGCGGCTACAATCATATTTCAGTCTGAATTTTCAGATAAGGAAACGATCCATGCCTGCAATTAAAAAAAAATAATAATGAAAATTAAATGTTTAAATACTGCCCCCCACCCCACCCCACCCAACCCCCACCATCAGCAGTGGATTATTTTTTTGTTTTGTTTTACTTTTTCAACCTCGGCCTCTGGTAGGCAATCCTATGTAAAATTGTTTCATTTCTTTATGGACTGATTGATTTGATGAACAAATATAATGAAAAGTTGTGAACACTGCTAGAGGAATACCTGTTTGGTGTGTTTTACTTACACCCCCCCCCCCCCCCCCCCCCAAACGCCTGCCATTTTGGCTCCTGTGCCAAACAGCAGCCGCTGAGGTCTGTTAGGGTGGGGCTGCCCAAGCTGTGTTCCTGGAGAGCTACCGCCCTGTCGGTTTTCATACCAACCCTGACAAGGCGCGCCTCGTTCAACAGCTAGCAGATCTCGCCGAGCTGCCAATTCGTAGTATAAGGCGTCTCACATTACGCTTGAAGTGAAAACCTGCAGGACGGTAGTCAGATATCCAGGAGTAGGGTTGGGCATCCCTGGACTTTGGCACTAATACCCAACATGGGCTCCCCGGCCAAAAAACCCACCGTTAGCTACTGTTGGTTCATGTCTGAGAAACATCCAAACGTTGTTAGCCGTCGTCGCAATAGTGCACGAGGTGTGTCCATTTGGCAGTTACTTTTTTTTTTTTTGCAAAACCTAAAGCAGTGGTCTCCAACCCTGGTCCTGGAGAGCTACAGGGCCAGCTGGTTTTCCTAGTGTGACTGCACTTGATGAATCAATTAGAGCAGTTGATTACACAGTTGACTCAACTCACCTGCCGTCTTGGGTCTCAATTGGGTGCTGATTTTAAGGTGAAAACAAAAACCAGCAGACCCTGTAGCTCTCCGGGACCAGGGTTGGAGACCACTGACCTAAAGACTATTTACTTGTGGGCTATAAACTACGGTTGCCCAATCCTGTTCCTAGAGATGTACAGTCCTGAAGGTTTTCGTGTCGACCCTAATTTGGCACACCCGATTATAATAATTAGCGGCTAGACCAGACCTCTGGCTGTTGAATGAGATGTGCTTTGTTAAGGTTGGAATGAAAATGTACGAAAACGGTAGATCTCCAGCAACATGATTACGGCGAAAATTGCTATGCTGGTCAGTGGCCACTCCAGTTTTAATTAAATCCAAGCCATGTGCGAACACAATTGAACTTTTAAGTCCTAAATTGTTCAAATGTAGGATTGTCCACTGCGAACAACTTGAACCCGTGTCTCTTTCAGGACACGGGGAAAGGTAATCGAAACCAATTCCGTGTTTAATCAGCCTCGTTTGGGGGACTAATTTTGGCTGCGGGTTTTTTTTTTTTTATTTTTTTACTTTTTACTTCGGAGCGTCAGATCGTCATAGGTGGGATCACTGAAAGAACTATTACCTCGGAAATACCGCTGTCCTCTGCCTACCTGGGGCCCTTGTGTGCAGTTTCCCTGGTAACGGGACGTCGCTTCGTAACTGGATGCCCAGGTATTTGTGTGTCTTTCCGTATGCACCAGCACCGGCTCATTACAACCCCGTGGACACATGCCTCCTGCTTCTGCCAAAGGCTTGAACTAACGGCACCTTTCCTCGATGGTTCCAAAACGGTTAGGCGATGGCCGAGACCAGTCGCGAGATAAATATGGAAGGAAAAGTTATAGCAGACTTTGTCAAACCGTACACTAGTCGATTAGGTACTCTGTAGGCCTATCAATGCAGTTATTTTGCTGTGTTCATTTTTTTAAAAACTTTGCTCACCAGTTTGGAGTAGCTGGACGGCTTCAGTTTTTTTGTCTGTAATTAAAGTTTAAGCCTGTACAAAAGTTTTAGGCCCTGCTATTCCGATCGGCCAGTGGGGGCCGCTGGTGCACAAGAAATCGCTCGGGGTGCAACGAAAGCGCCCTGTAGGACTGCTTGCCTCAGTCAGTGTAGTCTCGATTCGGATTCCACGATTTTACCGAATAAGCCTCCTAAAAAAAAAAAAAAAAAAAAATCCATAGGTCCAACAATCTTAACAATGAGCGATTCGCAGTAAACGGCTGCTTTTTCAGTTGGGTGCTGGGGTCTTAAAGTGGATAATCACTAACTTAACCCAACAAACCCATACATTTCTTTTGGAATGTTTTTTTTTTTTTCTTTTCCCCTCCATTATGACGTTTGACACTCAATGAACAGTTTCATTATTTTGCTTTTTAAAAATTAAAAGTCGCGTGTGAGAGATTCTCGCTCTGCCTACCTGGAACATAATTCATGTAATGCATTTGACTCTTAGTCTGAAATATGTGTATATTAATTGTGCTTTTCTGCCATACAAACCCTGCTTTGCCCACATTTTACTCAAATCACTTGATCTTAGTACCAAAAAAAACTATCTTGCAGTTGTGCAGTCTGTCCACAAGAGTGGGCAGCCGATCATTGTGCGTATTTGGGATAAAGTGCAGTTTTATAAATACACCACTATTAAGTCTTATATAGCCAATGAGCTATTAACTGCGATGGATTTGCTTAACAAGACTGTTTTATCCTTGAATGCTGCTTACGCGAAACAGATGATGGTGATGGCAGTATAGATGGAGGGCTGTGGGGACAGGTTTGTTGAGGTGCACGTAGTGTGTGCTGTAGGAATAGGGAGGTGAAGCAGAAGTCCCACCGAACTGCATTTCCGGTATACTGCATGCTATGCTAGCGCATTTCATCATAGACGACAAGAGCGACAACTTCATATAAGCAAATTAACAATTCAGCTTCGAAAAGGGTGTTTAAAATACAGTTTAAAATTTAGGTAACAAGTTAGCTGATTAAAAACTAGTTTTTCAATGATTTTGTTTTAAAAAAATAGTGATTTAAAATTGGCCCTAAAGAATCTAAGTTGCTTTTCTATGGAAGGGTTTCATGATGGCAGTTATTAGTGGCATGGGGAAGATACCAGTGAGCAAGGAATGATTTACAGTCACAAGAACATAATCTTTTAGACTACTGAACATTTTTATTTTATTTTATTTTTAAAAGGTGGTTGGGATAGTGTGGCATGAGCAGGTGGAGGGCTTCAGTTGGAATACTACTTTCCTTAGCATTTCAATAGCAGCGCGGTTCATAGTGGTTTCACACAAAGGGCCACCAAACAGAGGTTCACACATATCATTCTTGGTTTATACTCAGCCTGATATTCGTTATCTTTGAAGAGTACTGAAAATTCCTCACATCTTGATGCAGATGTCATGCCGGAGAGACTTTTTGGAGCTGGATCTAGGCTGTTTATGGTTGTAAAGAGCACACAAGGATTGTTCTGATTTTATTTACCAATTTTGGGGAAAGAAGCTCATTTAGTATTCCTAATTGTCTTGTTAAAAATTATGCGGCGCACTTTGAGAATGTAATAATGGACTTGCAGTTTAGCTTTTCTCCATTTACGTTCAGCTTTAATAATTTAGATTAATGATGCTATAATATCAATGGCATCCTTCAGCTTCTAAAATCACTGACTAAAGCATTATGGGAAGAAGGAAGAGTTAACCTGCTAGCACTTATCAGCACGTCTAGAAGGTGAACCTATCCATTCAAACAAACTGTACTCAGTAACGCCAAACCGGCTTTACGTTAACAAACGCGCGATTTACATTCACATTTGTCGTTCAACAGGAGCTTCTGCACATACTGAAAGCGTATTCGAAATGGTGAACAAACGCCACAAGAGCTAGAATTGTGCTGTTACAATCATATCTTTCTATGCGTTTTGTTAACATTGAGTGATAAATGGATTACTATTTAGGTCGGTGGTAATTTCACAAAATTAATCCACTCATCCACTGGAGTATTTACTTACTTATTGTCCTTGTAAAATGTAGCTGTACTTCACTGTTATAGGAACCGAAGCAGCAGAGATGGATATTGAGTGTAGAGGTTTTTTTTTTTTTTTTTTTTTCGTTTTGGTTTTTTTTTTTTTTTTATTAGGGTTGCGTTTGTAGGTACAGTTAGGGAATAAAGAAGGAAAAGCGCTATAGAAAACACTCCTCTTTCAAAGGAAATGAGGTCTTTGTCAGCCCTGCTGACCATAATTATGGGTGCCCAGACCTGGCCTGAATCTTTACATCTGACACTATGCATGCTGGTTGTTAAATTTACTGCCGTTTGCCTCGTTCGCTACAGGTTTGTCTGAGGAGCGATGCTCCAGTACAGAATGTAATCTAATAAGTCTCTCAGAAAATATTGGCTTTGGGTCATTTCCATATTGAGGATGCCATTAATCAGAGGCACTTGACCTATGGTTCTGGAACTCGCCCGTGTGTTCTGTTTTGTGTTACAGGCGATCACGTTAACTGCAGTAGCTACAAACCAGCAAATGTTCTTATGTTCTTTCACGTTTTGTATTCCTGAAATTTTATTAACACGATACAGGTTCGACCTGTTGGCGTTTGCTCTACGTTTCCTTTGAACTCTTATCTCTTTATCTATTTTTATACAGCCTCTGCTCTTTACACAGATAGGCTTAGTTTCAGCGAACAGGGCCCACGTTTATCAAGCACCAGAGTAAGCGAGCTGATTAGGACTCCGCAGGTAACACCCCTCAGTCTATTGTTTAATCAATTTAAACAGTGTATCTGTTTCTTGCCATTTACCACAATATTGGTTGATCTGACTGGTGAGGGGGAGGTTCGGAGAGGGATGGGGAGTTTGTTCCCCAGTGGTGGAACGAACTCCCCATCCCTCTCCGACCCTCCCCCTCACTACCCATCTTCCGCCGTGGCCTGAAGACTCATCTCTTCAGACTATACCTAGACTAACCACCACCACGCTGTATATTTCACTCTAAATCTCCCCCCCCCCTTTTCATGACACTTGTTACATGTTGCCCCATCCCAGCACTTTTTGGTAATTTGTATTTGTCCTAATACTGTAGCTTATTCTTCTGCCTAGTTGGCTTTGCAGAGGTTAGGTCTGAATAGTGTTCACTGTGTGAACTAAACTGTGTCTTGGCTAGAAATAGTTGTACAAAATAAGTATTGTACCTTACTGAACCTGTGTTTAGCAGCTGTCTATGACCATGAAATGCACTTTTGTACGTCGCTTTGGATAAAAGCGTCTGCCAAATAAATGTAATGTAATGTAATGTAAAATCCTGTGGTGAGGCGTGTGGTGCGGTCCGTAGGGTGGGCGGACTCTTGTGGCTTGTATGTGCCAGTCTCCCGCGTGTGAACGATGCCCTGCCGTGGCACCTTCTGAGCTGCGTGTGCCCCCTTCTATCTGTCATCCTCTCTAACGGTCTGAGTAAAGCGCAAAATAAGAAAGGACAGACTGTCCCGTCTCTTTTGAAGAAAATAAAAATATAACGGCATGTGAATATGGAATGAAATGTTCGATCTTAATGCGCGCAGCTATTTTTTGACTCGATGTGGCCTTAAGAGGATAAATCGTCCCGCAAACATGAAGTGTCTAATTAAGAACAATTAACAGTGTTGTTTCAATTTGGGGGGCTGTAATTTTGTGACTGGAACAAAACCCAGCTTACACACAGTGGTCACAAGGACCAGCTTGGGAACGACTGCTATAAACGGACAAGATGGCTGACGGTGTGGTGTGGTAGGAGTTGCTGTCACTCAGGCTGGCGTTGGCGCATTTGTACTGTGTGCTGAGCGCTGCTTCGTGATTGGCTGCTCTGACGTTGGGAAGAACGCAGGTGGGCCCTGATGATTGGACGGGAGGGAGAGAGGTGAGCCTTAAGCGGGTGCCTGCAGGGGGAGCTGTTGCTCATTCTCATCTCACAACTGTGTGTGGCGGATCTTATGGTGGAGTTCATCCAGTCCACATCGTCAAATATTTCTGAGTTTACCACCAAGAAGTTGCATTCAAGCGGTCGTAAATACCAACGGTAAACTCGGGCAAGTCACGTGATAGCAGAGTTAACCAGTTGTGACACATCACTGACCTCAGCTTGCTGTTAACACTTATGCCGAATACCCCACCTAAGTAGCTAGCTGGAGGTAAGATTAGTACCGTGAAATGAGCGACCGCGAGGGACAGTAAGAAGACAACCTAAATTATAATTTAAATAATTCCTTCCTGCAGGTGTGTCCCACCTGGGCAGTAAGCGCAGGAGCAGGTATTGTGTGTAATGTTAGTAAGGTAAAGAGCCATGTGATTGGACGGGTGGAAAGCCGTGAGATTGGACTGTTACTGCAGAAAGCCATGTGATTGGACGGGTGGAAGGCCGTGTGATTGGACAGGTACTGCAGAAAGCCATGTGATTGGACAGGTATGCCTGTCCCACAGTTGACCATAGTCTCCTGCAGGTCCTATCCCAGATCCCCTTTTTTTGGCACCATCCCATAAGCTGGCAGAACAGGGTTGTGCTGATTGTGGGGTCTCCACCCTGCTGATCCGAAAGGGTTAATAGCAGTAGTGGACTCCAACACAAAGGGTCTGGCTGCAGAGTAGACGGTAGCACACGGTCCTTATCTCTGTTCCATACATATATAATGGGCCAAACTGATTGAGCTCGTTTGCTTTTATGAGTATTTGGGGGAAATCTATGTGGGCCCTTGGCTGCTTAACTGTCACGTATTTATTAGAAAAAAAAAATTGAGTTTGTAGAACTGCTCCTACTCTTAAAATCTCTTTCTGTAAATAACATAAAAATCGAATGAAATGAACGGTGTGAGATTGTTTTCCCTATGTCTTGCTCTGGTGAAGCTCACAGTTTCATTCTTTGTTTTCCTCTCTGCTATGTTTGTTGCAGAGCCGTTTTGTCAGGTATTTACCGGACAGAATTACATCTGAAGTGCCGCAGATAAGCTTCAGCCGAGAACTGGGTGCTTTGATGTGCCGCCGCGGTGATAATGGCTCGAGGCTGCGAGCGAACGGAGCCGGGCACTTGCGTGTCATTGCCGCCGGGTCACCGAGAATGGAACGCGCGCCACCAAATCCGTTGCCTTTCATGTGGATTTTCGGTCTCTGCTAATAGGACTTTTTTCGCCGCGTTGTTTCCAGCGCTTGTACGCGTGAAAAAGATCTAAATTTTGACCTATTCTATCCCATCTTTGATGTCATAAACTGAAATGGTACTTTTGATCCATTTGGAGCCAATACGCACGTTTGCGGCCATGATTTAATTAGTTGCATGCCTTAGTTCTCGCGGTAATTTCTCCTTTACGCGTTCGTCAGTGTAAGCTTTGCCCTGTTGCGAGTCGTTTCTGAGTGTTGGTGGCGATGTTTTTCCCCAGTTATTGCAGTCTTCGTGAGTCACCGCCGTTAAAGACTTTTGGAGATGATCCAAAAGCTTGAGTAGCATTCACTGATTACACAAAGCATATTGTACTTTTCTTTTGCACAGCCCGAAGGTGAAAATGCAGTGCTTTCACAAATGTAATGTGGAAGTCTTACAAATGCAGTAAAAAAGACGCCTATTATCCCTATCTTTTTAAATAACCCATAATTGCAGTGTCACGTTATAATGTCCTGAAATTGCTAATACTGTGTTCCAACTTAAATTGCCGTGTCCATTATAATGTATTCTGAAGTGACTAATCAAATGTAATTTGCTCATGCTAATAGCTTTGACTTGATACTTAATGTTGTATTCCCACTCGAGCCCTGGAGTGTTGGCCAGCCAGGTGGTGATTAATGCTGAAACAAGACTCTAATTAGTAATTACTCTGGGTATTTATGTTGTTTCACTTTCAGCGCCTTTATATCCGAACTTCGCAGTCTGAGTTAAAATGGCTGCTCGGTGGATCGAAACGTTCTGCTTTCGGCGAGAGAACGTGTTTGCGGTCTCTGTGCGCACTGGAAGAGCCTGCCTGCCTGCTTTGAATAGCTGTCACCTGTGCATACATTTTTGTTTCTCACTGTCCATTTGAATGATAAGAATTAAAAATTAAAAAAATTAAAAATGTTGTAATGTATATGCATGCGAGTATATATACTGTATGTCTGCTGTATGCTATTTCAGGAGTAATATAGTAATGTATACCTGCCCAAAGATGGGTATGTTTATTAGGGGTCCAAGCAGCGAAGCTGGTGGAACCCTATTGTATTTGTTAGGATTATTATTCTTATTTTTCTCCGCTAAAAGTGTCTGAGGCTCAGCAACCATAAGTCCTAGAGCAACCAAATTTGGCAGGTGGGTTCCTATGGCCCCCCACTACTCAGGGACTAAAAATCACCTATGTCGGCCAAATGATGGCGCTATAACAAAGGGTTTTGCGTAAAAGGCCATAACTCCCACACCATAAGTTCGTTCAACACAAAACTTCATCGACCTATGCCTCTGAAGGTGCTCTACAACTTTGTCATTGGCACCACCTATGTCCGCCATATTGTTTGCCCGCCATTTAGGCTTTTTCGTTGAGGCGTGGCAGTTTTCTCCACTAAAATGTCTGAGGCTCAGCAACCATAAGTTGTAGACCAACCAACTTTGGTAGGTGGGTTCCTATGGCCCCCCACTACTCACGCACGAAAAATCTCCTATGTCGCCCAGATGGTGGCGCTATAACAAAGGATCACTCTTTTAAAGGCTATAACTGTCACACTATAAGTCCGATCAACACAAAACTTCATCGACCGATGCATCTGAATGTGCTCTACAACTTTGCTTTTGGGACCACCTATGTCCGCCATATGGTTTGCCCGCCATTTGGACTTTTTTATTAGGTGGGGTGCGGAAAAGCTGGAGCTCCAAATTCTAAGTGTTACGACATCGAGTAAGCTTCTTTACGGCAAGCGACATCCATGGCGACGCAAGTAATCCGACACCGTAAGGTTAGTTTTTATCAGCGAGGGGAGGGTCTGAACCAGAGACTGTAAAAAATACTTCTCTTTGGCATGGATCCATTTGAAGACAGTTTCGGGTGAGTTCGATTAGTCTTTAAATCTGTCATTATGCTGAGAAATAGCTAATCCATTTCATTGGTAGGTTTTGAGTTCCTGTGCAAACGCGCGAAAACACGCTGGTATAATAAAACAATGACGGTAATACATATGTAGTCCGCTTCGTTCCGTTGCTACCATAATATAAACTATCTTGTGTCTACAGCTGCTGTTTCTCGCTGCAATTACTAATATTGAATATAAACAAAAGACGCAATTTATGCTGTAGTTGCCAGTGTCTGAATAAATAACACGGTACTCTGCGCGTAGGTAGCATCGATGGCGAGTTGGTATTTCATTTTTTGCTACTAAAAGTTTGTAAGTAAAAGCTTTTTGAGAGGATGAATCATTACTTTTCTTTGGCATAGATCCATTTGAAGACAATATCGGGTGAGTTCGTTTAGTCTTTAAATCCGTCATTATGCTGAGAGAAATCGTATTCTCAATTTAATCTCTAAATTGACTAAGATTAGGGTTGTAACTAGTTAGCTGTTTCGTAGGTGACTTAGTTAATGCACTCGTCTTAACTATTGCTTGTATTTTTGCATGGACTGCGTTGTTGCTGTTCTTGTATGTGTTAGTGTTAATCAGTTTAACCTACAGGGTCCAAGTTGAACTATGCGGTTGTTCCCTTGGAACGGTACTTCTCTCTAGG
This sequence comes from Anguilla japonica, assembly GCA_025169545.1. NCBI lineage: Eukaryota > Metazoa > Chordata > Actinopteri > Anguilliformes > Anguillidae > Anguilla > Anguilla japonica. The sequence continues at coordinate 45,254,563 of CM045898.1, forward strand.
GTTTTCGACACACTTGTTCCTGGTTATGGTTATACACTTTGTTGTACGTCGCTCTGGATAAGAGCGTCTGCCAAATGCCTGTAATGTGATGTAATGTAATATTTCGTAGCAACAAGATAAACCCGACATTAGCCCTAAAATATGCCAATACAGCAGTGACAACGCTGCTCACTGAAAAACGAAATAAACGAGACAATTTTTTAAAAATTATACCATGTCATTCTACAGTCAATATCTGGGACTAAACATTGAATAAATGTACACTCTTACCATTGGTTTTACGCGTAGAGATGTCCCTTTTGCGAATGAGTGGTCATATATTGTCTTGGACAATCCGTTAGCGAAATATACGCGCATCTGTGACGCCAGGGTCGGCTATCTTCAATAATAGCTGTGCGTAATACCACACCTGTTGCTTACTGCGTTGTCGCCCTTTTTAGTGCAATTTGGCTTGACTGACAATTCATTTATTCAGTAAGTGAGAGTATAAGCTTTCTAACGATGTATAACATGTCTGATTTTGCTTTTGGAATAGCGTTTTATAGGTCAGTGTAACCACAATTTTTCTTATCTGCCAATGTCTAAATGAATAAAACGGTAGGCTACTTTGCGCACAGCACGCAGATCGCGAGTTGATTTTACGTCTTTTATTTCCGTTTTTTCTCAATGTCGTATTTATTATTTGAAATGTGCATTTATGTGTTATTATTCTATCTTTCTTCGTGGCGCTCTGAAATGTGCATTCTTTGCTAAGCTGAGCAATGGATTGGAATATCTGTCTGACGTATTGTTGCACGGTATACCAAAACTTCAGCACTTTCTCTGTACTTAAAAAAATAAAAAAATAAAAATAAACGGTTCGGTATTAGAATATTCTGACGTTCGGTAGTTTTGAGTCAAATGTAAAAGCCAGGGAAAATTGTCTCCCGCATTACTGATTGAGAGGATGAAAAGTGTAATTTGTCAGAATCTTCGCTAGAAGGCAGTAGCAACTAAGGTTACCAAGTGAGGTGACTTGTGCTTGCACTCAGCTCCTTGATACAGCGCAAGCTTTGACTCAGTTCACTTCAGTAGCAATAGGTGTTCCAATTTGGAAATATTTTATTATATATAGATGCTGTATTGTTATTAAAATATGCCGTTTTTAAATCTATTTAAAGGTGAAAGACCTGTTGTAAAATTTAGTTTACAACTGTTTAATTTTTGAAATATATTTAACATATTTTTCTATTGTTCAGTGTTGTAACACTTTAGGTCTATGCATATTAATATGTTGAAGAGGCTTCAACTTAAAGGTTGTTAATGAACCAGGTTGTTAATAAACCATGAATTCGAAAATGAGGTCAACCCTTGTGGACATTATGTTTCTCATCTATTAAGGTAATTTCATTATCGTTAGGTACCGAGTATCGAATTAGCATCGTTTAAGTTTCAAGTATCATTTCAGTATTGAGTATCGTAATACTAAACCTGGTATCACTGTCAAAGTCAAAATTTTGGTTTGGTGACATTACTAGTGTAACGCCTTTTTTAGTTGCGGCACAGAAACACTGCAGCTGTGCATACACGCCGGACCATCTAAGTGTTACGACATGCCATCTAAGTGTTACGACATAGTAAAGGCCTTCACGGGAAGCGGCCAGGACATATCCATGGCGACGTAACTAAGTCATCCGACAGCGTCTCTTAGCACAAAATTGGCCATAAGTCATCAATATTTTATACGATCATCATGATATTCAGTAGATATGTTGGGTGAAGGCATATGATCATGAGGACAAAGCCATTTTAAAATCGCTCCATAGGGGGCGCGATGGTGCCAATGCTTGGACCCCTCCCAACGCCGCTTGCGGCTTTAATTGACTATGTTTCTCTCTGTCTACTTGAATTGTTGCTTTGAGAACTGTCGACAGTGTTTGGTCTCTTGATACAAAAAATACAAAAACATACGTCATTGATATCAGTGAATGCCGTCTTCAGTAAGTTATATAATTCAAAGAAAAGCACTTTTGATAGTTACAACTCATTGTTAAGGGCTGAGGTACGTATATACCTCCTTACCATGACAGCCTAAGTCACACAGGATGACGCGTCACGCAGAGGAAGGGTTATTAATGAGGCCCAGAGTAAACGCAGCCTTTAGAATAAACCCTGATAGAAGGGGAGGAGGAGGAGGAGGATGATGATGATGATGATGAATCAGGTCCTAACTTTGATGTTCCTGACGAATTTGTTGTGGACCCGGTGTGACTGGCTTGTGGGGTAATCGCCGTTCTCTGCCGATGACCCAGCTACTGTTTGTGTAAAATCCGTCGTTTTCAAATGAAGAGACTGGATATAAGGACCCCATGTTGCTCTAGCGCTGCTGTTTTATGGTGGTTCATCCCCCCCCCCCCCCCCCCAGACATTGTGACATAGGGAGGTAATGCCGTCTTCCAGTTGAGCGTTTATATGATTGTGTTTATGCGTTTATACGACAGTGCTTTTGACTTATTCCAATTCGGCGCTGTTTTCATCATGTCGGCATGGTGAATACACCCTGGCCTTCCTGCTCGTTGCATTTATTTGTGAGAAGTGAGAGGGGAAAAAAAATCCTTTTTTAATAGCATTTGCTGCTCGTGGTCATCTTGAACTTCCACGCTGAAATGAAGCAGAGGACATGTAAAAGCTATTTTTACTCAATTACCCATGGCCAAAACCCGATTATGGTCTTATTAAATAAAACAGCCACCGAGTGAAGTTTGGGCAGTGCTAAGCTACATTAGTTTATGTCTTGTGTCGTAGCATTACAGAACATGTATTTCATTTTATGGTAGCATCCAACTGTAAATGCCTGCTGGGATAGACCCCCCCCCCCCCCCCCCCCCCCCATGACCCTGACCAGGAGTAAGCGGTTAAGAAAATAGATGGATGGACAATGAAGCCTAAATTACGTCCAAAAAAATAGTTTTCTAGCTCATATCCCTAAAATGAGGGGTTTAGTTCATTGCACTGTCCCACATCTGGTTTGTCTTGATTACAAAACCCTTCGTAGTCATCAGTTTGTTAGGGACCTGATTGTGACTGACATGAATATTGTTTGATGCAGATAACAGGCCAAACAATCTCAAACCAAATCTGTAACAGATCTGTGCAACCATACGCGCGCACACACACAGACTCCATGTACTCAAAACATGATGCTAGGCATTGCTCTAATAACCTTTTTTGTGTGCAAACGCAGGCTCGCACACTTCTCAGTGTACATGCGGGCGCTGGATCGTGACAAAAACAAACGCGTGCAAATTCGCGGTCACACACTAACATGGAAAAGTCATGCCGCGGTCAAGCTCATGTCATGTGATCGCATTAAGCATGTTGGCCTCTTTTCAGAGCTGTACAAAGATTGTAATGGCTGCTTATCAATGAGTCAGCTGGTATTAAGCTTTTTATTGGCCTCCAGCATATGCTTCTCTCCGTTCAGTCTCTTATAATGGCCTCTCTGTGTGCACACGAGCGCACTGCTTTTTTCTGCGGCTAGTTTGCTGGTTTTGTCTGTATTCATGCTCGAATCCCCAGCTTGGCACTCTCTGTACTGTGATCCCATCTCTATCTGTAACCCTCTCTGCTTTACCCTTGTCTGAATATAAGTGGAAAAAAAAAAAAAAAAAGGGTGGGCTGGCCACTCCTATTTTTAAAAAATTTTTTAATTGACATGCCTTTGTGTTCACCATAGCAGTTTGAATTGAGTTTGGCTGAAACCGTTACAACACTGTCATCTAGGATTTGAACTTGCACTCTTCTGGTTGGAAGTTCAGATCTTGGACCCCTTGGGCCATCTTACTGCCTTTGTGTGGAAGGGACTTCTGATCTGTGCAAACCCATGGATGTCACAGGGTGTTTTTCCCAGTGACCACAAGCCCAAATCTAGACTGTGAATGTAGATGTCTAGAGGAGTGGAAATTTAGGTTGAGATGTTTTGACAGAACCGGACTAGGTTAGGTAGCCTGGCTATGTCCTAGCTGGCTAGGAAATTTTCATTTTCAACCAAATCTAGTCAGGTTTTCGCCAAATGTCTTGATAAAACCTGAGAGAGGTTCTCAATTTATCTCCAATTTATTTCATTTATGGCGAAACATCTCTCAATCTAGATTTCCAGCCTTCTAAGACATGTAGATTCGATCTAGATCCAGGGTGTGCGCTCAACTGGGTTGTGTCAGTGGTGAAAGTTTCTTGAACGGCGGCTTTGCCAGAGAGCAGGAGCTCGACGAGTTCTGATATGGAACCGCGTCTGTCGTTACTTCTCCATCCCTACCGGTGTTAAACAAAGCGGGAGGGTCAGTGCGCGCGCAACGCACTCTTCTCTGCGTCGGCCGATGTCCTTTCCGGTCCGTTCTGTGGTCGAACAGAGAGCCGCGATCCCGCTTGTCCTGAAGGCAGAGGGCAAGTCTCGTAAGTTCCGTTCCCGCAGCCGAGGTCGCGGGAGATCGTTACCTGTTTAAATGCTAATCAGGTGTGCGCGCGATATTGGCTCCGCTGAAATCACACGTCAGATGCAGATGCGGCGGGAAGCGGAGAGAGAGGGTCGGAGAAAAATAGGACCCCGGCGGGGTGATTACTGCCCTGTACACCCCTACTGTTCTCTTGTATTTCCCATGAAATATTATTCATATCCTGCCTCTCCGGTGAGCCCTTTCTCTACCCCCGGTGTTCACAATAGAGCGGAACGTCCGCGCTGTTCTTTTTTTCCCGTTAAGCCTCATCTCCTCCTTATTTAGAAGCCTAATGATTGACATTTTGTTATCTCGCCGCGTTCCCTTTGATGGCTTGTGGCAGCAGTGAATATGGCGGTAAAGGCGCCAGGTTCCGCGGCCTCTCCCGCTCCGCTCTCTCTCTCCTTAGGGCGCGAATAGACGTAAATGAGGGAGACTCCCTACCTGGGCCTCGGCTATTGTACCTGTGCTAACATGACCCGGCAACACCGAAGGAACTGAGGGACCCACACTGCGTTGGCAACAAGCTCTGCTCCGCTGGTGACACTTTTCCGGGGTCTTCTGGAAGATGAGCTCGTCTTTACGCGTACGCTCATTTGTCAGATATAATTTATATCACGAAGGCTAATGGCTATGTCGCCCTTTAATTGGTGAGCAGCCTAGCAAGTACAGTCTCTGGGCAAAATACACGGAGCACAGCACACTATTTTAAAAAAAATAATCATAAAATACAGGCAGGTTCCTGTATGGCTAAGAGTTGCATTTTGTGATGTAACCAGCTGGTTACATAATCGTACAGGCTTGCAGGGACTGCATGTACGCTTTAGCAGTATTAAAATAGATTTTCTTTTTCTTTTGCATATAACAGTGACACGAGTGGCAGTGGCAGTGTGGCATGAGACTGGTGTGTTTAAGGAACGGGATCCTAAAACCAACAGGTTTCACTGCAGATTCTGTAGCAGAGGTGGACAACAAGGGTCCTGTCTGTTTCTGGTTTCCATGCCAACTTCTGGCCTTAATTACTTAATTAGCCCAAACATTTATGCCATCTGACATTTTAGCCACATTTCTTGATAAGCCCATGAACAACAGTATGAAGCCTGTTCATGAGTTCCTATATGAAATGTTTTACTGTGATCTAATCCAAGAGTCAACCAGTGTTAGGAGTATACAGCCAATTGGCTCATTTAGCCAGAGTAACTGGTGGAAACCAAAAGCTGTATCCACACTGGCCCTCTGGGACTGGTATTGACTGCCCTTGTTCTGTAGGCCCACCAGATCCTCTGCTCTGTTCTTAACGTCTGATGACCAGCCTCCTTGCCGTTGATGCCAAATCATTCTAGTTTTTTTGCATCCTCTGAAAATTCATTAAAGGGCATCACCTAGTACAGTACTGTGGGAATGGGTTTTCTGTGCTGTAGTGCAGCCCAGTAGTCAAGAAGCAGGGAGGACAGAAGGAACTGAGTATCTGGTGAGTCTATAGAATCTCTGCTTGCATGTTTGTAGCTGACGATGGGAGTCCTCCCTTGTGTCTCTAAGTTTGGTTGATGCATAGAGTTAAAGGGGGGAAAAATAACTTTCAGCATTAAACCACTTAGATAATGTTCTTCTTTAACTGTGCTCTCTTTTTTGGTTCATTCATTCATTATGTTGCCTTATTTCAAATATAGAAAATGGACACTTGTGAGCAGGTACAAAACTCCCTGGTTTCTTTTTGGGGGACCACGTGGACAGTTATGCTTTCTTTACACCGCATGTGTCAGAATAGAAAAGGTAAATGGAAACCTAGAAATCTGGTTATCATGCAGCTGGAATGACTGTAGGACTTGTTCGTTTTATTAATTTGACTGTAACCATAGATACCATAGCCATGATATTTCTTCAGTAAATCGGCACATCCTCTTTTCATATAGCATAGCTTTTGCCATCATGCCCAAAGCTTGCAAATCCACTTGCTGATTGGTTCAGTGAGTGTAGGAATAACCAATGAAAAAGAACCAAGAACAACTGTAGGATTTAATACAGCAATTACAATGCTTTTTCCTGCTTGTTTTTAAGTAACTGTTAACTGTATGATATTTAATATATAAATTAACCCCCCCAGAACATCTTCCATTCCTTCCATTAAACAGCAGAACTGAACATGTGCTGAACTATGAAATTCCTAGGATGCATATAGTCATCCAGGAACAAAACCAGTTGTCTCCATATTAAAAAAATTTTTATGGAGTCAATTACGTTTTTGCAGATAAACCCTCCATTACAATTTGCTTGTATTTGATTAATGAAGTAAAACAAGCAATTTATGACCTTGTTCTGTCTTTTAAAGAGTTTGTCATTCGTGAAGGGTGCTTGACATATCTGCCGAGCGCGAGTGTATGACGAGCAGTAATTACTCGTGTCAGGTGCTTCCAAAAGGGGCCATTCACGTTAATTAGCATTAAGATCGTGAATGCTTGAAGATCGACGGCCTCTGATGAATATTATTGCGTTTATGCTTTCCGTGTTCTTCGGCGCTGAGGTGCCGACGCCGTGTCTTTGACCCTGGAGGGGTGCGGCCAAGAGCCTTCTGCTGCCTTCACACCGGTGGACGTCTGATCTCGTTGCGTGGAAAGCGGGAGTGTGTGGACCCTTATTTCCCGCTGATTTCCTTTCCTCCTGCACGTGGAGACGCCGCTGGCTTGATTTTTGTACCGACTGAGCGGGGCAAAAGTTATCAACAAGTGCTTTTTATGTTTTAATTTTTTTTTCTTTTCTCTGCAATCTTCAGTGTTGAAGGCGAGTGGCACTTGAGGACTACGAGAAGGCCTGCTGGATCTCTGCAGGTCGTCCTTGTGCTCAGAAGATCCTCACGCTAGCGTGGATGCTCCTGAAGCCTATTGTGCCACCTGCGTATCGTTACATTACAGTATAGTTATTTGGCAGACGCTTTTATCCAAGGCGACGTACAGTTAAGTGCATACTTGTAGGTAATTGGACAACTACAAAACACAGGTCCAAGACAATACTCAGCTGTTACTCATAGCCATGAACATCATGTCCAGTTCACACATTAAGCATATAGGCTAGGTCAGAAAGTTATGACAAGGCATGGCGACAAGACACGATAAAGCTACAACATCAAAATAACGATACGAGTGCAATGTAAGTTCTAGATGAAAATACAAGTGTATCACATGAAGGTGCTAGAGGATCAAGACAGAAGGATACAAGCGATAAGCGCAATCCTAGATTGGGAGTACCCTGTACAGCACTGATAGTTAATCCGTGGAACAGTCTGAAGAGATGCGTCTTCAGACCACGGTTGGAAAATGGGCAGGCACCAAGTGGTTCGTGGAGGAATTGGGAGTTCCCCTCAGTTTCATCCTGCAGTCCGCCGGCAGAGCCATGCAGAGGACTGGACTTTGTGCGCTGCTGGCTGGTCCGGGCGGACCTGCGGAGTTATGCTGCTGTGCCTTTAGAGAGATGTGCCAGGGGTAAACAGTAGAATGGCCGCGTCCTTCACAGGGGATGCTACGGGGCGCAGTTACTTTCCCCTGTGTGGACAGATGAGTCGCGCTAGGAGAGTGGCGGTTCGGTGCTGGGCACTGAGGCATTCGTTCTTGGGTAGCCCAGAATGTATTAAAGTTGCTGCCACCTGTTTCCTGTTCGCTGTGTGTGGTTTGGTGTAGCTACGGTTCTGGCTAGCCTCACTTGTCAGCCTCATAATATGTGCTCATAATGTAAAATTAAAATTTAATATAACATAATCTATTGTATTGGCCAATCGTGCACTGAGCGTCTGGGACCGAGGATAAGGCACATTAGCGGAAAAACCTTCCCTCACGACGCGCCAAACCTCCGGTGTTCCTGAGCGCGTGCTGCGCCAACACTGAAAATTCTTTCCGCATTTTGAGATGTGACCTGAATGTATGCGCACGATTCCTTGCCGAATATACAGGGCGCCCCTATGCCATCTCCTTATAACTACCGACATTACTACTTTTATTTTTGAACGGTACCAAAATAAAGACTGTGTTGTGAGCCAAATTAGTAGTTCAATTATTTTTGCTGTCTTGCTGACGCATTTTAAATTGTCAAAATCAGTCTCAGTCAATTTTGTACACAGCTTTTATTATCCCGTCTGAGTATTTTGAATAATGGCCCTTTGACCTTGAACATGCAGGAAATTTTCCTTTTAACGTAGCCTATGATCTTAATGGCACAGGGACCATTTTCATTGTCACGGTGTGTTTACGTCCGTGGACATTGTATGTTTTAGGATGACTACACTTCTCTTTATCATTGCATTTTCGTTACAAAGGGTATCTGACTCTTCCATTCACGCGTGATGATGCGGGTACAATTATTCTAATAAAAAGCCTTGTCAGTTTCAAAAGCCAGGTAGTTCGGTTTTTAATTCTGTTTTTGTTTGGATGGGTGAGGTCAGAATCACGTCATCCTTCGTCCGTGTATGGCAAGGCAGGCAAATCGTAATCCGATAAAGAGACTCGTAGCAGTTCGATTATTACATCCCCAATGGCTTGCAAGAGCACGAGCGCATTACGGCAAATTGTCCAACTTCTTAATGTACTGACAGACTGGGGGGAGTGGTGACGTCAAGGACAGGTGGGTCCCCCCCCCCCCCCCGTTCTCAATAAATAGGCAAACGGTACTCCCTCACATTCTATTGCACGCCGAGTACACGGGAAAAAAGGATGGAAAAGTTCTCCCCGGAAAATATATTCTTATAGTTTTAGTTTTTACAGACTAAATTCATACTTTAAAAACTTTGAGACCTGTTTCTTTAGACTCATTTCTACACATTTGCCTTTAAGAAGAAGTATAAAGGTGAGTCCGAAATTTAGGCTATATAGAATGCTCTTGAAATGTTTTTCGTTGGGCGTGGTACTTGGAGCGTCCACAATTGAGTTCTATTTATATTTCGGTTTGGGTGGCCTACTTCGTCATCTAAGTAAAAACACGTAAGCCCCAGTAAAGAATGTGTGACTATATTTGCGATTAATTGCATGTATTAAATTAGGCAATTTCCCCAAAACCAATGATGTATTGTTTTCTCCCTGCAGATGCAGAAGTGTGTCGGGGTAGTTTGCGTGTTCCTCATCTTTTGCGCAGCGCTGTCGGAGACCGTTGGATTGGTGATTGCGGTAGGCTTAACTCTGAACAAATCTACTTCGTGCTATGGCTATGTCTATGCAAATACGGGGCCCTCTAATTCTTATTGGAAAATAGCGTAGTCTAATTGATTGCTTGCCTGTATCGTAGTCCTCGAAGGTTTCGGGGGGGCGGGGGATTTTCTAGATTATTTCGGAGTGTACAGGTTTGTAGCGGACTCTGTAGAAAGATCACGTGCTAATCTTGCTTTAATGGGATCACCATGCAGTTATTTAAAATTATTTAACCTCAAATATGAACAATATTATGTTAAAGCGTATTTTATGTTGGTTATTACATATTGGTTTATATTTGCCTTGGCCTACTCATTTCCAATTGGACTTTATGTAGCCTAGCGTAACGGTTTGCAGTTTTTCCGATACACAGTAATACAGAAGTCGCGACCTGTAAGAAAACGTCAAACGGATAATATATTAAGACCCAACACGCATTATCAAATATTAATGTGATACCAGCAATAATCTTAAACGATGTTGTGGATCTGAGGTGTCCTTCAGTGAAATAACCATTCCACCCTGCCCCACTCTTCGCAGGCTAAAGAGAAGCGCGGCTGGACTTTAAACAGCGCGGGGTATCTGCTGGGACCCCGTGAGTTCTCCTCGCGCGCATCCATTTACACCACATTGCACTAGAACGCCACAGTTTACCTCAGACCGCGCATCTGCCTTCTTAAATTAACCTTTGAATGCTACTTTTATACGTAGGTCTATTTTCTGTGTCCGAAATGAATAAATATTTTACTTGTAAACAAAATATATATTTTTTTCTCCGGTTCCTTCGTTTTCCTATTTAAAAAAAAAAAATCATATTCTGCTTTAGCCTACGTCCTAGTACTGTTTGCAACCTAGTGTTTGCCTGTCGGCATAAACACCGGCCTAACAAATAATGTTTTATTGGATGTTTTAAGTGGGGAGTCACGGCTAGTTTTCAGCTTTAATGTGCTCGGGGCTCTGGAAATATTGGACCCTATTGCTGTAGCTTTCGGTCGTGTTGTTCAACAGCCGACGGCACCAATTCAACCAGACAGCGTTAAACATCACGTTAACATTTTAATATGGTGCTCGGCCAAAAAATAAAATAAACAAAATAAATTAAAAATAAATAAATAACAAAGAACGATGAAAGATTTTAGGAAATGCTCGATTTGAAGAAACTCGTTACCGAATGGAGCGCAATCTGGTTGTTTAATCAGGGCCCTTTCAAAAGCAGTAATTACCAATAAACTATGCTGCACGTGGCTTTACATACAGCATCAAACTAAACGCTTTTTAAAATCTTCTATATTTGAGTGCGTGCGACCTAGAATAATTTCATGCAGTGCGGCTGTACGTTGACCTCGCATAACTAAAGGCCAGTTTTCAGTAGGCCTATTTAAGAAGGCAGCTCCCTTTTCATCTTCCAGATAAATTAACTGAAAATGAAAATAGGCGGTTCTGTGTGTCGCCGTTCTCCCTTCAGCTGATCTGTGCGGTGCCGAGCTCTTGGAAGAGCCATCGGCGCGCCGGCCGAAGCCTGCGAAATAGTCGGTGTTTGTAAAGCCCAGGTAAAATGCCGTCATCCATGTGTTTCAGGTCGTATTGAACACCTAATACAGATAAAGGACAGTCCCAGTGCAAGGGGGCGAGAGGATCTGCTTGACGAATGTAAGATAGCACCTGCAGGTTACTTCAGTCAACAGAATGCGCTGTTTTCTGTGTCAATGTCGTTCGCTGTGTCGTCTTGGGCGTACTGACCGTCGGGAAAGGCGAACTGAACTGGTCTGGCTTCAACGAAGTTTAAAGGCAGTGTACACGCATCATCCTTCGTGTAATGTGCAATAAGTGCACTTTTGGTTTTTAGGTATTCTTATTGTTCATTAAAAAATGTTTGACGTTTGATGTTTACTTGCATGTTGTAATGTGACTAAACTTAATATTTAACATTTAAATATTAAAGGTCAAAGCTTGCGTTCAGGCTTAGCTAATCAATCATCGAGATCTAAAGGCATCTCTGACTGACGAGATGACGTGGTTTCGGTAGTACCAGTCATCACGTCTCAGTAATTAGGCATTGCAATGGTACCTCATTAATATACTTTCAGTTCTTGCAACTCCGTATTGAAGGTCTTAACTGTTGAGTGCACCAGTTCAAGTAATTATATGTACACAAAATAGTGTAGCTTTAAGGAGGTAGTGGGTGTCTGCTACGGACATGTTTGCCCCACCCTTTAAGAAGGGTCAAGGCCTTCTGCATTGTGCGAAATTATAATGTAGTATTCGGCAGTGGTCACAGTTATCCGATTTCACTTGAACCCCAGCCATACAACTCCGAAGAATACGAAGGTATCTTGCAGTGTCATACTGTCATTAGTTAGCTTGTGCATCGTCATTAATGTACTGAGTATATCTAGTCCTGCCCTTCTGTTATGTGACTCTCGTACCTCTGGCGTGTCGTGGGACCCGCCCCCCCCCCCCGTCCCGTCCTGTCCCCCTCGTCTGTTGTTCCCATTTTTGTTCATCTTTGGTCTTCACATTGACGCGTCCTGCCTTGTTCGTTGTATTCTGTTCGAAGTTGATTTTTTGCCCTCGCATTTTCGTGACTCGAAGTGAAACCTGCAGGTTGGTTCTTTTTTTTTTTTTTTTTTTCCTGTTTAGTTTTTCTTGTTTCAAGAAGCCATTTTTTTTTTTTAAAAAGTGGCGTTCCTTGGTACTGACCCCAAGAGTGGGTAGAGACCATGTCCTGTTTTCAGACAGCAGAAATGTATATCTCTTGCTAGGACAGCAGGGGGCGTCAGACTGGTCAGTTGTCCTGTGTGCTTTGTGTTTGCTGGACAGATGCCATTGACAGTCACAGAGCACTCAGCAACAAGCATGGCCTCGCGGGGAAGAGAGACCTGCCCACGGAGGACGACTTCAAATCGAGTAAGAGCCCAAACTGCAATCGGGGAACCACGCCCACGCTACCCTAGCATAGCCTAGCACCCAATTGGTCTGCTGAAGTTGCCTCTCCGTTCTCTCTGTAGTGCGGTCTAAACGACAGTGTTTCCCTCAGAACGTGGCCGGGGCAAACCGATTGCTTAACTAACGGCTTATGAACAAGCTCTGACTTGTTCAGTACAGAACGCCCAACCCTTTTAATGGTCAATTGCAGTGAGCCAACGGCTGGACTCCAGCCATGCTAGCTCTCTTGCGCTGTGGCTGAAGACGGGCAACCCAACCTCCAGCCATGTTAGGTTAGCATCTATGATGACTCACTGGCTGACTGGCTCCTGGCTAGTCTGTTATGATGCATCCCTGGCTGAGATGTAAAAAAAAAAAAAAATTTTTTTTTTTTTTTTTTACAGTAAACATTTCAAAGAGGGCCTTGGATTAGTAAGACCTCTGTTCCTTGGTATTTCTGCATTTGCAGCAGGGATACTATTTTTATTTAACAATTATCATTCTCTCTGTGAGTCCAGCACTCTAAGTCCCTTAAAAATATAACCTAAAAATAAAAAACCTTTAACCCCCCCCCCCCCCAACCCCACACTGTGGAGCAGCTCGTTTTGACCAGAGAGGGTTGGGACAGTGTGTGTGAGTCCAGTGTGTGAGAGCTTTAGTGTGTATAACATGCTTTCCATTTCTCCAAATCCATTAACACACACATCCTGTCCATTTACGCAGGTGCCCTGAGAATAGCGGATGAGAACGTAATACACACCATCATCGACTTCCTGTCTTACCTGAAGCTGAAAGGTGAGGCTTGCCAAACAAATCAATCGATAAATCAATCAACAGTGGTTTTGGTGGCCAGGCTGTTAGTGCCATATGAAATAAATCATCTGTAGAGCACTTGCTTTAGAAGTGATAATAAAGTACAGCAGGTAGTCATGATCAGAAGTTAGGGCTACAGTTGTCTTTTGTGACTATTAAATAGGTAGAGACTACCAGTCCAGACTAAATACCAGACCATGGGGCCTATTCACACAGTGGAACAGTGTCTTAAGATACAGTATCAGACCATGGGCCCCATCCATGCACTAGAATAGCATCTTAACAGATACTAGACCATGGGGCCCATCCGTGCCCCGGAACAGTGCCTTAACAGGATGAGCCACCCAGCAACCCCCCCTTACGTTCTTGTTCTTATAACTTTGTGTTTTTTTGTTGTTTTTTTCCAGAAATGGGAGCCCTTGACAACGTCTCCCCTGCCCTCACATCAGAAGAGGTGGGCCAGCCTTAGCCTGGGTTAGCTGTTAGCGTCACACGTACAGGAGCTGGTCCAGTTTCGGTACCCCCCCCCCCCAATCTCTCACGCACTTTCCAAACTGACCGAGACACTTTGGCTCCTGGAGCCCAGTCTGTTCCCCACTGTACAAGCCGCCAGAACCTTCCCTCCTGCCCAACTCCTAAAAACACTAAGGATTGAGTTTTGTTTGTTTTTTTTTTTGTTGTTGTTTATTTCCAGTTGTTTTTTTAGGAAAAATATGTCTTATGAATAAAACCTAGTTAAAGTGCACAGGATCGTTAATTTGTTCCCTGTTCAGATGCAGCAGAACACACTTTTTTTTTTCTTCCCCCCTACACGTTGCTAAGCAGCCATGAGGTTGTCAAACATTGATGGTTCACTTAAAACTAAAAGCAGAAATGTACAGTACTACAATAATGTGTACAATTTAAAAAAGACTCTTTAATTTCCTTACTGATGCCAAGATATTTAGCGTATTATTTAGTATTTAGCGTATTTTGAAATAGTCCCAGCAGAGTCTTCACCACGGCAGGGTTTGGCCCATGTAGTCCCTGAATTGTCCGTGGTCCTTCTCAGATAATCCAGCAATGACGGACAGCACTGCTGAGCTGCTCTCCTCCACACTCATATCAGCCTGCAGGGGCAACGCACGCACGCACAAAATCACCCGACGCACACGTGCACACACACACACACAAGCGCACACACACACACACACAAGCACACACACACACACACACACACACACACGCACACACACACACACGCACGCACACACAGAATCACCCGAGACACACACACATACAAATGTTAAAGGCCATCTCATAGTTCCAGCTCGCTGAAATACTAAAGCAATATCCAACCACGTTTGGGGGACACTTCTCTTTCAGTTGAGTTGAGTTTTGGTTCATTTTGTCATTTGCAAAATACTCATCCAACATTATGTCCATTTTTTCAGTCCACAAATTGAATTTACTTAGTTGACTTAATTTAAATGGAGTAACCCAACCCTAATGTCCAAGCTTGCTAAATGTTCACCTGTCTGAAATGATACATATCTGTCATACACACTCAGGTCTTAAATAGAGGGTCTTACACAGCTTACATTTCACATGGTTTGAACTCGGACAGCTGCATATATGTACAGGATCAACTTGGGTTCAGGACCTTGATCAAGGGTATATTGGCTGTGCCCCACTTTGGAATCAAACCTGCAACCTCTGCATAATAAACCCAGCTCCCTGGCCGCCATGCTACACTGCCGCTCATCGGTGGAACTGATGTGGCATGACAGAGCAAAAGATGGTGATGGAAGAAAACAACCGGTCAATAAGCGTGAATAATCAATTCCTCATCACGTGAACAATGACCCTGATACAAACCACCGATTAAATCCAGAAGAAGTAGGCCCACAGCCAAAACTGTACCAGTGCTATGAGGCACCCAGAGACCCTGCCTATACAGGCCTCATAGTGCTGGTACGGTTTTATGACTAAAGATTTGTAACATGCGCTGGCCTACAGTTTTAACGCCCTTCCTTTTGGCCTGGAGGCCAATTTCACTCCAGAGCCCTGTGGAGAGAGCGGGAGCGTTTTACAGAGAGCGACACTTTAAAAACCCAAAAGCTCACCATGGGCCCGCCCATGTCCGTGCGCACCCATCCCGGGTGGAGCGCCATGCACAGGATTCCTTCGGGCTCCAGGTCGACGGCCAGGCACCTGGTCACCATGTTCAGCGCCGCCTGTGGCCAGACGGTGCAAAGACACGAGGACAGGAGGGGGGAGCTCAAACTTTAAATACTTTGACGGCTGCACTGATGAGTCTCACGTGCTTCTTGCTTCATGGCACAATTGCGTAATTGTGTGAATACGCCGACACCAGCAGGTGCTTCTCAGTTAATTAACAGTAAAGCATTTCATAAATAAATACAACTTTCAATTCAATTTAAATTTAAAAAAAACATTTTTTGCAGAGAACTGTCAAAAAGACACTTTACAGAGAAACGGAAGGAAAACTGGGCAAAAAGCTGACCTGAACCCCCCCAAAAAAAAAACAAGCAAGTGAGGTTATAACATAACATAATGAGAACAGGCCATTCAGCCCAACAATGCTCACCATTTTCCTGCCTAAATGAGTGCTCTGATTACCTACAGACTAGATAGTATCTAAAGGTTGCATGTATATGCAGTTATGCACAGTCCATTGTCATCCACGAGCTTATGAAAAAACTAAAATGTCAGACCATGTACATAAGACCTGGGCTTATTTAAAGGAGGGCATACATGGAATCCAGAAATGGACGCAGCCCTCCTGCATTACATTACATTACATTACAGGCATTTAGCAGACGCTCTTATCCAGAGCGACGTACAGCAAGTGCATTAGTTCCAGGTGCAGAGGTGCAAAAGAAACACACTAGAGCGAAGTAGAGATCGTAGTGCCAGAAGTGACCACATAGATCAGGATCAGATCCTGCACCAGGAGCAGTGAGCTTACCTTGGAGGCCCTGTAGGCGTAGCCCCTGAACCTGGCCCCGGGGCCCCAGTTGAGCTGGATGGAGCCCAGGACGGAGGACATGTTCACCACCGCGGCCCTGTGGATGCCCATGCCGTCGCCCCGGGCAACGGCTGCCCTTAACAACGGCAGGAAGGCCTGCATCACAGAACAGGCAGGGTCAACGCAGCACAGCTAATGCACTGCCGCCGAGACTGTGGGGCTGCTGGTTTTTGCTTTCATTTCAAAATCACTTTAAAATCAAAACCGAGGAGAGGTGACTGCAGAGTTTAACAGCTTTAATATGCCTAATATTCAAGATTTTTACCTTCAAAATATAAGACAATAACCCTGTTCAGTCATATCTATTATGGAACGGCAGTCTCTGTTTTGCGCACATTTGCCGAAACTTCTGCCTATATTTATTCTTTTAAAACCTGTTTGGGACGTTTCTGGGCGTGATGCTCTTTTCTGTGTGGGGCGGGGTGGGTGTGGCTACAGAGCCTGTGGAGTGGGAACAGGTTGCAGCAGAGCGTTTGTAGCTAGCTTTGAGTTTGAGTTTGAACTTTTACGCATTTACACAGAAATGCCAAACTCATCCGCGTACCTTGGTGACCATTAGTGGGGAAACAGCGTTGCTTTCGAAGTTCTTCATCATATCGCTGGCACTGACCCTCCCAAGGTCCGACGGTATGGTGATAGCAGCATTATTAATCAGGCAATTCAGACCCCCGTTTCCCACCAGTGATGTCACTTCCTGTATTGCGGTGTCTATACTGGCCTGGCTAGTCACGTCTTGAGAGAGAAGGAAAAGTTATTCAATTCATTGCTAACTAAATACACACACACACACACACACACACACACACACACAAAAACAGACAGCCATGCGTGTGCTATAATCATAAATAGGAACAAATATCTCAAAAACGCCAAAAACAAACTGAAACTTAATAAAAATAATAAAATCGGGTTAATTACAGAGTAATATATTCTGAATTAATCTGATATATTGTCCGTTATTGTCTGAACAATAGCCTCTCATTGCATGGATATGAGCGTGGCACACTGTAAAACAAAAACAATTTCCCATATAAGCACCGCAGTCCCTTGAAATTATTTTTAATGTGTTATTCTCGCCATCTGCTGGTGAAATTGTTTTTTTTTTTTTTTTTTGAAGAAAAAAAATTCAGAGGAAATTAACTTACCAAGGGTAATAATGTGTACACACGAATGACTTCCGGCCAAATCTTGCAAATCCTACATTTATAAAATAATAATAATAAAGAAAGAAAAAAAAACTTGCTTTTACGGCGCATCTCTTCCAAAAACGAAGAGACACTAGCTCAGGGTTTACCAACCCGGATCCTGGAGATGCACACCTCGTTCAACAGCTAGAGATCTTGCAGAGCTGCTAATCAGTAGTCAGCTATGCCAATATTTGCGCTGAAATGAAAACCTACAGGACGGTAGATTTCCAGGGACAGGGTTGGTTACCACTGCTCTAGCTAAATACCTTTTGAACCAACGCATTTTTCAAGTTGACTATTTCTCTATTTATCATATGAACGCTATGCACACAAATTGTACCTTACCAACAACCGTCTCTCCCTAATTTATATATCCTACTAAGCGCTTTACCTTGTAACAGGCTAGAATAGTAGTAGAGTGTGCTGTTGGAGAAATTCCCACAGCATAAGTAATTAAAATAGTTTTCAAATACCGAAAACACATTTTTCATTAAGAAAACTGTTAGCGATTATCAATGTGTGACATAATGTCCCGATGCATATACGGAAACATTCGCTACCTTCGCATCCGCGGGCTTGCGGGCAGTCGCAATTACTCTGTGCGGCCTCTCGTTACTTTTCACCAGGTCTTTCACCATTTGGAGTCCGAGGCCCCGGTTCGCCCCGGTGATCAGCACGGAGCGGCACTTGCTGAATCCACCACTCATAGTTTACAATCTATAATTCTGCTGGTGAAGAAGCAGGTTAGTACGCTTTACAATGAACGAGATACCGTAACAGACTGGGGTTGGTTTTCACAACGACATCACATATGCATAACAGTGTAAATATGTTCCTGCGCACGCAAGTCCGATAGCAACTCCGACAGCCTCCGCATTCTTTTTACTGATAGTATAAGTATAGCCCGTCACAAAGTTGAGAGCGTTACGGCGCTCTTCCGTCACGGGAATCCTAGCGGCCACGGGGCAATATAGATCGCCAATAGGAAAGATTCTGTGGAGGCTACTCTTGTAACTGTTATTCCCCTGTGAATGCATGGTTTCACTCCAACCATAATTGCAACTCACGCAATGTAACAAACTTAACCATTTGAAGAGTAGGGTTTTTTTTTTTTATTTAAAAAAAAAAAAAACGTTTTTCCAAAAAATCTGAAGTTGGTGTTTCTTTCCATTTCTAGTAGCGATTGTTACATCAGCATTAGAATGTTCAGTTAAGCACATTCTAATAGTATATTTGTGATCTTACAATGTATTTTAATTAAGACCTATATTTTCCTCCCGCGGTAAGAAGGGGAATCATCTCTTGCAGAGGTTTTATTGATAAAGGGATTGGCTTTAACGAAAATAAGCAAGCACACAAAACTTCAGGACTGATTTTGGATGCCTAAGACTTGCAGCAATACAAATAAATAAATAAATAAATAAATACATTTTAAAAATGATTTTATTAAACAGCATATCCACCAGCTTTCCAGGACCAGAGAAACTGACCCCTGACCCAAGCATTAAAATTGCCAGATCCTGCACCAACTTTTGATCCTGCTGGGTTTGGCACCTTCCCAGAATCCTCTGGGATTGAACAGTGTTCATCTCCACTCAAGCTCTGTGTCCTGTGGGTTTGACAGTGTGGTGAGATGCTTTCTCTACTCATGTTCTTTTTTCTGTGGGTTAAACAGTGTGGTGAGATCCAGTCTTTCTCCACTCAAGTTCTGTGATTTGTTGTTATCTTCAGTGTTTGTGTCACGGATTTGGTTATGTTTGCTGCCCTCCTGTGAACGGGTAATTATTATTTTTTCATATTTGTTTTCGACTATTCAGCATATATACATTATTATAACTGTCTTAGATCTGAAAATGTATTTGCAATGTTTTGTCTTTGTAATCTAAGACTTAGTTTATTGAATAGTTAACAACAGACTAAACTAACAATTGGCAGAGGACATGTTTTATGAAATATTCTAGGTAAATGTATTTTCTTATGAATTTGGCAAAATGGGGAAACCCTTCAGCTTGCTTGTACCATACGCTGTAAGAAATGTTACATAATGAAAATCTAAGTTACGTAAGATAAAATTACAAATGCTGCTTTGTTGAAGAAATTCACTGAATGAAACTGTTAATTCATCCGTTGACCTCTGGTGTCTATAATCTGTCCCTTTGTTCTGTGTAAGTCTGTCATGCATGAAGAACTCTTCAGCTTCCTCAGCCAAATTTAGCCAGGATGTTTTTTTTTTTCCTGAGCATAAAACAGCATCTTTGGAAACAGAATAAACTCTGGAACTTTATCTGAAATGTCTATATCATTACCCCCCATTACCTCCTACAGGCCAATGTTGTGCAACTTGCCCATTAGCAAGCGAAGAATCTGGCAGAAACTCTGGAGAGGAACGCTGAAGCTCCCCTACCACCACCTACTGGCAAAGTTAGGAATTGGCTCTCGAAATACAGTCAAATGTCATATAAGCACGCAAGTAAAACTCTTATTCCAGTTTGACTGTTGGGAATATTTTCAGTGGTGGAGGGGGAATCTGTATCTTTGTATCTTCCAAAATGTTGGGAAGAATTTTTTTTTTTGTTGCCTATTTTTTGCTTTAAAATGGCGTATTTATTTTTGTTCTTGGTGCATCCATTTGGTGCCGCATGGTCCGGGGAACAGCACATCCCCCATATATATATGAAACAACATTATCATTGAATGCAATGTTCTGATGAGCTGCTGCCGTTTTGAGCTGAAGTCCATTGTATTCCAAAAAGATTATTATTTACTCTGCAGCGACCTCTCATGGCCACTCCATGAGCTGCTTCTGTATGAAATCGCACTTCGGTATTGTAGGCCTGTGTTCATGGGTTAGTAATGGGTTATACAAAAACAATTTCTGCTGTCTTTTTAACGAACAACTGCCTCTGAAAATGAACATATTTTTTCTTCAGTAAAATCCCTCCTCTATGAACATTAAACCATTACAAAGGGGACACAAGTTTGCCAATACGGTTAAAGGAAGAATATCTTGTTTGTAAAGTTTATTCATGAAATATAATCACATATATTAAATGCAGAAAAAAATTACCCTACCCCAAATTAGATCTATTGTGGGGGGGAAAGGAACTGAATGGGGCTGAGATAGGGGGCCGTCCTGGTAATTACTGTTTGTAGGTCGTGCTGAGCTACACGAAATGAAAATGATTATATCGGAATATCTTTTTGTCTGCAGAAAAGGAAAGAGCTAAAGTAGGGCATGTTGTGCTGGCCTTAGTGAAGAGTGCTGCAAGGCAGTAATGATCTTTTTGCATCGGTGAGTTTGACGGAAATCAATGGCAATTTCAGTAAAAAAAATACAATAAAATAAAAAATTAACATCGTGACGGTCGCTACTGATAGCAGCACGAGTTTTTTACAAATGTAAGGATTAAACTACAAATTAAACAAACTAATTAGTTAACGTACAACATCCTGCCAAACAATCAAATTAGTGATAATTATGTTCTATCACTTTTTACTTCATGCTATTGCTATTGATGACAGCCATTATTAGACGGGAGGGACCAATTCGCCTACGGGAGGGACCAGAGTACACAGAGTACCCACGCGGACACGAGAACATGCTAATTCCACACAGAACCTGGGACCTTTTTGCAGTGCTCCGCGTACCGCCGTATTTTTGACATAATGTGACGTAAGACCTAAGATGGTAAATATTGCATCTAAACACGAAAAGCACCTAATTAAGGAAAATTAACATGTTAAAATTCTGGGCGTTCAACTGTGGTTGGATTTTATTATTGAACGTCTTTAATCGAGCGTCTCGCATGATGAGATTTTCCCGGTTTGTAAAGGAAGACTACACGGGAGACTGTAATGTCGAAACTCCTTCTGGAGCTTTAAAAAAAAATGCAAAAACATAAATTTTTCAGTCGGGTTCAACGAAATGACTTTCGCAGGCTTGACGCGCCACGCGCCTCGTTGTCCTCGTGTGACCCACCAGCTCCTGCACAATCATTCCGACAGCGTCACTGCAGCTGTTCAGCACCGTCTAGCTTGGACTTTGCGGCGAGGCAGAAGCCCCTCTCTATTCCAGACAGAATAACAGCACCCACTCGATCATTTATCAAACTATCACTAAATAAACGTGACTATTTACTGTTAATATATAAAACACAGGCTGTGTAAGCCCCCGTGGATAACGTAATTCATCAGAGAGTATAAATGTAAAGTTAGCCAACCTTGTACTGTGCGACTTAGAGAGCGTACGGTTTATATATTACCTATTAATAGGCATGTAGGGACCTCAGCCTACCTTTTGCAAGAACGCGACGGCACCTCCCGCCTGTAGGCTAATTCTAACCTGAAAATAAGCCCGGTTCCCCATTTTCCACTTCACTACGAAACCTAATAATTTTAGGTTTTCACTGCTAGATATGCAGGGACTGCTGGGTGAAATATCTCACTGTTCACTCTCTTATCGTTGCTCTTGAAATGAGCCGGTGCCAAATGCGGGCTTGGAATGCAGTCCGCCTGCCGCAGGATTTCCTCAGAGCTCAGAGCCAGCAGTATTTTCATAGTCTAACGAACGATTTTTAATGTTACGCGCGAGGCGTGTTGTTCCGAAGGTCCTAAACACGGAAAATACGCGCTCTCTAGTTCTCCCGGAGACATTCACATTCGTCGTCTCTGGTTTCAATATTGCATTCCCTATGTCATGCAATATCACATGACTGCGTATAACTGTTTGTATTAATAACGCCTTATTGTATATTTGAATATGTATATTTGAATGTAATATCACCACTATAGCCTACTATACATTTATAAGAGATACGGGACCCTTATATAGCCATCAAAATTATCTGAGGATAGCGTCATAAGCTAACAAACAACAACAGCAACACAAACACGCAAACATAAAACGTAACACGTAAAACACTGTCTAACACGAATAGAAAACATTCCGTTGTTTTCCAAATAATTTAAAACGTCAAAAGGAATCTCATCGACATCTGACATTTAGACAGCATGTCAAATGCAACGCAGACACCTGCTAACCCGAATACGCTTAGTTATGTGAACATTACATTACATTACATTACATTACAGGCATTTGGCAGACGAATTGAACAAGAATTGAACAAAAGTATGTCATCCTTATAAACGGCGTTTCTCATATAAAATAGTTCGTTCTCAATTGACTGATAACAATTTTTCCACAAGCGGAGGAATTTAGGCTGATACGACGGGTCGCACATAACAGAAAGTGTAACTGCGCGTCAGGCACGTCTCTGTTGTCTGAAGGTGCGGCTTTTGCGAAGCCGACCAATTAAAACGCTCGAGGCAATTTTAGCCGCTCTAGATTGGAATACAGTGTCACGAGTTTATGGTGACCTTATATCACATTTGGCGGAGTATCATAAGTATGACGCGCTGGTAGTTTTTGAAGGGCACACCAACAAGTTCACCAGCTAGACTGGAACCCGCGCGCTCATTCCTCACTCATAGGTTTTGCCTTCAGAGCTAGATAGGGCCAAGGACATAATCATGTCGGGCTTGAATCGTTCCTTCAATTTCCTCAGAACCACGCTGCGACCCCACATCATTCCGAAAGTCAACATTTCGGCGAAGCCTGCCAAGCACCCTCTGACTGTAGGGGTAAGTTGGACATTGCCACAGCCTTCTTGGGCGAGCGCCGCGAAACGTTGCGCATTTCTGTGCTCTCCAAAGGCGAGGGCGTTGGAGAGTACTGCGCACTGCTTTTTAACGTATTAGGGGTTCTGTTCTAATTTAAATAACGGGTTCATCATCTATTCGAAACTGAAATTGCACGGCAGAATTTACTGTAAATGATTTGTCCTTAATTTACAAGACAAATTATATTCGACGTCATAGATCACGCATCTGGAAATGTAATCGTATCGATTAATTGGGATAACTGTCAATTTCACGGTTTGTTTTGTTAAAGTTTGTAATATTACTGACGCCATACTAAAGTCAGGCATCGCCATTGACCCTTTAACGTCGTTCACGTACAGACCTATATAGGAAATAGAAGCAGCGTTTCGAATGAACAGCTCAGCTTCCGCCCCTCTTTACCTAATAAAATATTACTGAGGGCACTATCAAGTGATATATCTTGGCTGAAAGGTGTCGCTTAATTATAAGTGGTTTCTTTGTGAGTTCCAGTGAAAATACCAGGTTTACCTTATTTGGCATCTCTGCCCATGCGCATCATCATCATGTTTTTAAAAAAAAAAGAATTATCAAGCTGAATTATCAAGTGACGTAGCTCAGCTACAATATTGAGCGAAAAAAGTGGAGTATGCTTATATGTATATTCATATTTTTGAGTTTCTTTAAGTGTGCTTATGTTGAGGACGAGTATGCACGTGTGTATTGTAAAGTGGGAGAAGGTGTTACTTAGAACATGTATGATAAGGATCCTAGTAGTGTATAATGTATGCTGCTTTTAAGGATGTGGAGCAGTTTGAGTGTAAAAATGTGTAATTCTGTAGAGTATACTTGTTTGCAGTCAGGTACATTTCATACTGCCAAAATGTAGATAGTATTTTTTATTACAAAATGGTGTCCTATTAACTGAACTCACAATATGTGTAGCTGTGCCCCAGGGGCTGCTGGGAGGTTATTTTGGTTTGGCACCACACCGTGCTGCATGGATGAGTCCTACCATGCCAGGGCCGACTATGGCCAGTAACTCCATAGGGTGTTGTGCAATTGGCCATCGCGTTGCTCAGGTTACGGCTGGGTTCAGTCATTCTGCATTTGATCTGGCAACCCCCTGCCGGTCGATCGGGTGCCCATGGACTGCATGTCTGCCAAATATGAAAGGCCTTCCTCTGAGCTTAGCTGTAGTCTCTGTTATGCCGTGAGGGGCATGGTTTGGGTCCACTTGTCCCCTTAAAGGGAAAGGTCAGTACAATCAATACAAAGTTATTCTGAGTGGATCACCTTT
Source organism: Anguilla japonica (assembly GCA_025169545.1). Classification (NCBI taxonomy): domain Eukaryota; kingdom Metazoa; phylum Chordata; class Actinopteri; order Anguilliformes; family Anguillidae; genus Anguilla; species Anguilla japonica. The sequence continues at coordinate 45,279,117 of CM045898.1, forward strand.
ATCCTATGATGAAACATTTCTATCCTGATGGGAGTGGTCTCTTCCAGGATGACAGTGCCCTCACCCACAGGGCATGGGGGGTCGCTCAATGGTTTGATTAATCTAAAAATGATGTGAATCATATGCTATGGCCTTCACAGTCACCAGGTCTCAAGCCAGTTGAACACCTATGGGAGATTTTGTACAGATGTGTTAAGACAACGCTCTCCACCATCATCATCAAAAGACAAAATGAGGGAATATCTTTTGGAAGAATGGTGTTCCATCCCTCCAGTAGAGTTCCAGAGACTTGTAGAATTCATGCCACGGTGCACTGAAGCTGTTTTGGTGGCTCATGGTGGCCCAACACCTTACTAAGACACTTTATGTTGGTTTTTCCTTTAATTTGTCACCTGTCTGTGTATATACACATTTAATAACTGAAATACGTTTGCTAAAGGTACTGTACTGTTTGCAGGAACAGGCCATTGGGATGATCGCCATGTTCACTGTCATTCTGGTGCCATCCGGCTGGATCCTGGCCCACCTGGAGGACTACAAGAAACGGTGAAGCGACCCAGAGCGACGTTGACGCGCCGCGTCGACCCCGCGACTCCGTCCTGCCTCACAAAATCACACACCTTTTCCAAAGAAATGACTGTACTCTGACCATGAATGCTTCCCAGAAGCTCTTCAACCTTGTCAATAAATGTCCACCTTGAAAACAAAACAAAAACAAAAAAAAAAAAGCAGTCATGTCTGGAATTATTGCAATGTATGTTGTAACAGGGGTTCCCACAGGATGGGGGGGGGGGGGGCGGCGGGGGGTTTGCTGGATGTTGTTGTTTAAAACCCCCAGTCACTGCCTTTTTTAGTTGATGTAACTGCAGCACTTTTACCTTGCTAAGTGACTGCCAAGCCTAGTCTGCTCAGTGCACTGATATTCTAAACAAATTACCACCTGCACTGTGTTTATACAATGGAGGCCAATGGCGACTGGCATCTGCAGCCCAGAACACCCCCATGCACACATGTATCTGCTGAGCAAATGGGCGTTGGTGCATGCTTGCCTCCACTTCAGTATTCCCAGATAAGTGGGTGTCCCTATTGAATAAATATTAATCACAGTTAATATGAATTTGGTAGTGTTACAGGTGGAGAAACACACACACACACATTCATTTTGGGTTTTATTTAGTTTTCTTATGACTCCTGCTGCTTGGATATTGAGGAGGGCTAACAGTTCCTCAGAACGTGGGGCTACCCCTTTGATTGCCTAAAACTGAGCTTCGGGTGATGAGGGGGAGGATTGGGGGGTGTGTTAAATGTGCCAAACCATGAAAGAAGGTTGGGCGTTTGGTTGGTCCTAACGAGGACAGGTGAGTTTGGTCAGCTTGTGGAATTCAACTGAGGGAAGTCAATGAAGCAGTAAGCTGCTGGGACTGAGATGTAGGGATACCTGTGCATTTATATAATAATACTGCATACACAGGATAATCTCAACCGTTAACCACGCGCTGAGAAGGACTTGCTGATGCCATCCCTTCACCCCACAGCTTAGAGGAGGGTACGGGTGCCACTTGTTTTGCTTTTAAAAAATAAAAACTACTGAAGACTGGAGCTGGCTTTCCAAAACGGCAAGCTGGAGCTGACCAGGCTGCAGGTAGGCTCCACCTCTGTGAGGTTCATCCAGGTGCCACCTCTCCTTTGTTTGTTGTGTTTGATGTCTTTCTCTCTGCACTATGTACACACTAGGCTGCGGTCCTGCTTCTCCTATACAGATTAGTGCTACATAGGACCAGCCAGGAAAGTGCTGGACTGTGCATGCAGCAGGAGATTTAAAGAGAAAAAAATCTGTTTGGCTTGACTTTTCCAGCCACTGGGCCATTTTTGAGATGTACTTTTGAGAACACACAATTCTCATCATCAATTATTTGGTTGCTAATAGCAAGCCAAAGAATTACACAGTTGAGTGGGAGTCACATAAAAATTAATTTAATTCACGTGGTATTAATGTACTCAAGGTAGGGGGCGGGGATTGTGTTTATAATTTTTTTTTCTTCTCAAGCATCAACTGTATAATTGCATTAACTTCTTGGATCGGAATGACCCATAATTCCTGGTGTTAAGCAGGTTTGATTGAACAGAACCTCTAAAACCTATGTAACTAGGTCTCAAGTAGAGTGGGGAGCAAGTTTATACTTTGTGAAGTCTACAGGGAATAATTACAAAAATCATTTGTGCTGACACAAGATGTCTGGAATGAGGATATTTCTCTTAAATGTATTTGGCAGCATCGTCAGAAGATGTCACCTCTACAATGATTGATATCACAATAACTCCTTTTCCCGAGCAGCTGCATGAGCTTGCTGACGTTTTACATTCGGAATAAGATTGGAATTGTTAGTCGTTATTCTCGTTTAACAGTCGTTTTGGCTCTTTGACTGTGCTAATGGATTGCGCAATGTACTTCCGCAGAACCAGTGTTTACGGGCGGTGAACTATGGGTAAGTCAATGAACTACACACTTGGACTCTGATGTTAATATTGAGGAAAAAAATAAATAAATTTAAAAAAAAAAAAAAAAAAGATTTGTTGCTGTAGAGGCAGCTAAAGTCAGAACCGTAATTGACATGTAATTATGCATCCATACACTTGTGGAAATTACCCAAATATTCTTCAAATAATTACCGTAAATATTTTTCTATCACGCGTGTAACCACTGCAGAAATGTACAGAAACTGATATTTACGTTTTTTTAAATTGAATTATAACCGTGGCCCTATCTCCAAGCACCTTGGCAAGGACGGTGGGGTATGGCGACAGATGCAGTCGAACAGCACACCCAGCGACCATCACTAATCGTTGCTAGCGACACATCCACGCGTCGTTATCGTCTGTTGCACAGCTTCCTCTTTCATTGTTTCCCTTGGTGATAATACTATGGCGATAAAGCAGTCCCGTTAGGCTTGGGAGGTGCCAGGTGGAGCGGGAAGAGCGTTAATGATTCAGCATCCTGTTTTTCTCCCGGGTTTTTCCGGAAGGTTCCATCTGTGACTGTGTGTACATGTGGGAGACTCGCTGTTGGAGTAAAAACAATGGTCATAAGGCCCACGGAGCATTTTCTGCCCTAACAATTTTTCGTCCAGTTCAGATGAGTTTGTGATAGTCTGCCTATTTCTTTCCCTCCCCCTCTGTTTCCGGTTTTTGTATTTTTTTAAAAAACATTTTTAAACGAGTACAGTGTCACTGATGCGAAGCACCACTCTTACGTAGCACCTCGAATTTCAGCCACTTGAGTGCTAATAGCTCCCCCTAGTGGAATATCTTCAGCCTGTTAAATGAGCGAGTTAAAAACCAGGTCCATGCTTCCCATCTAAAAAAAATATTCTTTTGCAGAGCGATTCCTCCTGTGTGACACACACCAGTTCTTCTGATATTAGGGTACGTTAGTTAATCCCACTTCTCCACAGCTGCTGCTTCGCTTCCCAGCATTCCTGCTGGCTCAAGCCTCTGCTTTTTTCTTCTTCTCCACTTTCTCCCCAATTTCACGTTGCCAATTCTCATCGCCAGTGTGGTCATGGTCAATGCATGCATTTCTGCTGTGGGACCTCCTAAAACGTATGGTTTACTTCCTGAAAGATGCACTCCCAAATACACTCAGCAAATCCTGGAAGTAGGCATATCGTCCGGGGATATTTAAGTACATCTAGAGAATTTCACCTACTTAACTTTCATCCTGTGTCCGCAACTTATACTCAATAGTAGGCAAGTTTGCTGATTTGGACACTGTTCAGTTTAAAGTAAATATGGGTGAGAAGCAAAGGTCACAAAAATGACGTATAATACAAGAGAATGGGCTTCCTTTATTCAGTCTGGAAACAAATGTTCAGTTTCTATGAACTAGTAAAGGTGGTGCTAACTTTGACTTTGTTTGGTATAAAAAGCATCCTAGGTATATTATGTGTTGATAAACAGTAACAAGTCAATTTTAACAGGCCAAAAAAAAAAAAGAAACCCATAAATGTAGGGGGTGGGGATACATGGTCCAAAACTTAGTTTTTAAAGTGGTATTTAAAAAAAAAAAAAAAAAAAAGTCCAACAGCACATGGCACCCAACATTACATATAAAACTGAATACATAAGAGGCCTCATTTGTTTTGTTGTTGTTGATATACCTGGAGTTGGGTGTAGCAGTTATATACCTCTTACAGTCACAATGTGGGAAAACAGAGGGAGGACCCTCCTGGGGGTGGGGTTTGGATCCGCAGGACCCACGTTAGAACGGGATGGCACACGGCCGTGGGGGGGGGGGGGGGTGAGGGGTGCAGTTTTAGGTGAGGATGTCGTGGGCCTGCTGCTCCACCAGCATGGCCATGTTCTTCACATCGCCACACCACAGGTCCAGCCGCTCCTTCATGCTCTTAATCTGAAACCACCACACACAGGGTCAAGAGTCAAAGGTCAAAGAGCTAACACTGCTACACCAAGCTGTGCAAACCAAAAGGTCTTTAACAACAAGCTATGGTATGAAATAACCAAATGAGTCTCAAAGACTAGAAGGAAAACTGATAAAATAGGTGGAGTCAAAATTACAGTGAAAGTTGTTAAAAAAATAGGTAATTAATAGTCATAATAGTATTAGTCAGATGCATCAGAAAAACTATAACCACTTCTAGTTCTGCATCTGTGCAGTATTGCCATGCTACCCACTACTGACAGAACAATAAATAGCAACACATTAACAAATGATATGTTTGTATGTTTTGAAGTATGCCTTCTTGGCCAGGTCAGTGTTGTAAATGAGAATTTGTTCTCAATCACTTTTAACTCGTTAAATAAAGGTTAAACAACAAAGCATCTGCTTTGCTTATACAGAATGCATCTAATGCATTTACTGCTTTATAAATAGAACGTGGATAATGGTTCATCTGAGTATTTTATAGCAGAATCTGGGGCCTGTATCATGAAGGATTACTGCACTGAGTAATACCCGGACCCCTCCCAAATCAGGAACATGGACTGAAGTGAAAAGAGCCATTTTGGGTTTTACTCTGCGCAGAACCCTGGGCTTCAGGGTGGGGGAATAACACGATGACGTTGTCCTCCAGGATGTCCGAGATTTTACCTGCTGCAGGTCCAGCACTCTGGGCTGCACCCAGGTCATCTGCACTCTCTGATCCACCTCATCGATGTTCCCCTTGATCAGTCCGACGGACAGCGCCTTCATCACCAACAGCTCCACCTAGAGGGGAGGAGGAACAAGGACACACGGTGAGAAGTAAACACACCACGTAGTGGTTCTCATTCTGTGTAGCACCAAAATTAGGAATATAATTTATTAAAAATCATTTTTAATGCAGAAATTTACCCTGCTGTCAGGGTTCACATGCTGTATAGCACAAATCATTCAAATATCTATTAAAAAATCATTTTAAAAACCTGAAAAAAAATGCAGCAATTTACTCAAAGGAGAAGAGATATTTGCTCGTTTGCTAACGAAGGCACCCTCACCTCATCCACAGGGATTTTGGCACTCTGGGCGATTTCATGGAAAGTCAGCTGCCTGTGATTGGCTGGACGGGTGAACGTCATCTGGATGGAAGGTAATCAGACATACGTGTTTATGCTTGTAGCCGCCATCTTTAAATATTTACCCAAACTGAGACAGAGCGCCAATTTAGATCTCCACTGACCTCCATCACACAAAGCAGCTGGATTTTCTGCATTAGCTTGACTTCCTGTGCTGCCAAATCAGGCTGAGGGAGAAAAACAGAGAGAGAGAGAGAGAGAGAGAGAGAGAGAGAAAAAAGATTATCTGCACTTTCAATCTCCCGCTGTATGAGAGACAATCAAATCAGTAACAGCGTGCGGCCGACTCGTGTTTAAAAGCCCCATTATCCAGCTCTCAGCTGCTATCCCATAAGCCCATCTGAGACTGCGATGATCTGCCTGGTCCTCTTCACAGCTGATGGGACTGAAAGCTGCAGTAATGCTGGTGCTCTGTCCATGACTGACAGGTAAAGGACAGGTCTCTCTCTCACCTGCAGGCCCCATGACTGACAGGTAAAGGATAGGTTTCTCTCACCTACAGGGCCCATGACTGACAGGTAAAGGACAGGTCTCTCTCACCTGTAGGCCCCATGACTGACAGGTAAAGGACAGGTCTCTCACCTGTAGGCCCTATGACTGACAGGTAAAGGACAGGTCTCTCACCTGTAGGCCCCACGACTGACAGGTAAAGGACAGGTTTCTCTCACCTACATGCCCCATGACTGACAGGTAAAGAACAGGTCTCTCTCACCTGCAGGCCCCATGACTGACAGGTAAAGGACAGGTCTCTCTCCCACCTGTAGGCCCCATGAATGACAGGTAAAGGACAGGTCTCTCTCACCTGTTGGCCCCACGCAGTCTTAAAGGCCTGGAACTTCTCCACGTTGCCCCCGTTGAAGGCGTACAGGGTGTCAATCAGCCACTGCTTGTCTGTGTTCCTTAGAGACTCCAGCACTGGGTGCATCAGCTGCAGGGAAATGCAAAGTGTTCGCTAAATCGCACACCTATCTCTGCAACATGTTCATTAAACCATGCATATGCTTAACAAACACCAATAACTGAGTGAATAGCAGCAATTTAGCCTGCCGCTCCAGAACATGTACATTAGCGCACCAAGTTCAGCTAGCTTGCTAGCAGTAAAAAAACACCAGCCTAGCAGCAATTAGCATCTGAAGTAATATAATACATCCTGAACGCCTGCCTTCGTGTCCGCATAGAGCAGTTATTTGGGGCGCAGTGTAGTATAATGGGTAAGAAGCTGATCTTGTAACCTAAGGGTCACAGGTTCGATTCCCAGGTAGGGGACACTGCCATTGCACCCTTGAGCAAGGTACTTAACTAGCATTGCTTCAGTATATATCCAGCTGTAAAATGGATGCAATGTAAATGTAAAAAGTTGTGTAAATTGCTCTGGATAAGAGCATCTGCTAAATGACTGTAATCTCATTTGTATTATGCAAACTTCTGAGCAATACTGTAGCATGGCCAAAGGGGGGAGAGAGGATGTAGCTAACAGGCAACCATATTTCAACCAAGTCGCGGTGTAATTTACCAGCTCTCCAAAGTTGTACACGCCTTCCCCCAGGAGTCCGGCCAGCCCCAAAGTGAAGGCCTCTCCTGCTGCTCGGCCTCTGCAATGGAAAAACAGTTTTCATACACGAAGCACAAATGGAAAAGAGGAAATGATAAAAAAAATCATTGCTGGCAATGTAGCAGCTAAAATAAAACTGGCACCCATCTTAAGAAAAAACACAAACCTATAAGATAAAGTACAATTTTCCATTCTATTTCACGCTTTACTCAGAGAAGAACCTTTAAAGCAAGTTGGTCAGTAATGTCTTAAATTGTATTTATAAAGAAGGCTGGACCGTGGGTACTTCTGTATTTTTTTTGCTTTATTTGGATGTGTATGAAGCAGAGAGGATTTGTAGAAATTAGTCAATTGGTTTGGGTTGGGTTGGGCTGGAAGATTGGGTTCCTTCAAAAATATTTTTTCTATAACCTATAATAAAAACACAGGGCCAGCAGGACTCTTTAGGGGCCAGATCATAACTGGAAATGTGCTCATAGTGTTTGGTCACGACAGAACACAGCGTGTTCTTATATTGTTTGGTCTCGGCCAGAACAACAGCGTGTTCTTATATTGTTTGGTCTGGACAGAACAACAGCGTGTTCTTATAGTGTTTGGTCTGGACAGAACGAGAGCGTGTTCTTAGTTTTTGTTCTGGACAGAACGACAGCGTGTTCTTAGTGTTTGTTCTGGACAGAACGACAGCGTGTTCTTAGTTTTTGTTCTGGACAGAACGACAGCGTGTTCTTAGTTTTTTCTGGGCAGAACGACAGCGAGCGGGACCTGCGGTTTTCTGCCCTCCCCCCGCTTCGCTGGGTTCGCAGGTACCTGGCAGGTCCTTCGCGTCCACACAGCCCAGGTAGCGCAGCGCGTCCTTGTAGTACGAGGCGTGGTTCCCGATGATGCGGTAGTACTTGCTGGAGAGGTCGTAGAATCTTCCGTGCACCGAGGTGACGCCGGGCAGGTTGTTCAGCATCTCCTCCACCTCCTCGATCAGCTTCTGCAATGATGCGCGACAGACCAAAAATGAAGGGACATTTTATTGTAGTGAGGATCCGCAAGAAACAGAACCAGCGCTGCGTCTGTTCTTATTATGTTTTGGCATTACCTTTGTGGCAGGAAGGTCGTTTATTTCCAGCTTGAGGCTGCCGATGGAGGTCTTGCAGAGAATGACCGCTTCGTCGCTGCTTTTCACCTTATTATAAAAAATGGGCACATTAACCACAAACTCAAATTAACGAGCGCCTTTGTGTATCCCGCTAGTGTAACATTCTTTGTACGATACACTGTGGTACTGGATTACCGCAGGTGAAATTACAGGAGGCGAAAATACCTTTTCTTTTGTTTTCTCAAGGAAGGTTATGGCAGTGCTGGGTTCTGTGGAGACGAGGGTTAGAAATTCAGTTTGATTTTCATTCTAGAAGCTCACATACAGAGAAGGTGAATGTGTGTCAGTATTAATATGAGATGTGTAAACTCAGGGAAGTACCTGTTTTGGTGAATTATGAGGCTTTTAGTTACATTCTGTAAATGGAAAATTGAGAAGACGGGGGGAGGCTTGACGTACGGAATAAAAACCGAGGCCTCTGTGCTCTTACCTTTCATCTTTCTGGTGACGAAAAGAATGATCTCCACCAGGGACAGTGGGTTGATTCTACCAGAGAAAAAGGAGAGGGAAAGTGTCAGCGTTGCAGTGCGGAAGATGACGAAATGGCAAATGATGGCCTCTTTTCCCTCAAATTTACAATATCCCATTGCATTCACTAGTGGCAGATACAGGAGAGCACAAACAAAGAGTACTTTCTTCCGAGGCACCTGATGTCAACCGCTGCTTTTCATCGCAATTCAGTTCACAATTCAGGCACGCACAGACATATCAGAGGAAAACTATTCATCTGTAATCCCGGCTGACTGAAACCCCATCACGGTTAATATCATGGAGGACAGTTGAGGGTGAAAGATCTGTGCACTTCCTGTGTTACACCGACCCACAAACTCACAAACAGCCTGAGATCGTTAATGTTAACGAGTCATCTCACCTGTGCTCAAAGTCACTCAGGAAGTTTTCATAAAGCTGCAAGGAAAAATAAAACAGGAGGCTTAGAATGAAAACGTCATCTTTACCTGTAAACATAGCAAATGTTACACAGTGTACAAAAATATAAAAACGGTTAGTGGTGATTGGTATAAATGAGATGCTATGTGAGCAGCTTGCTTATTCTGGGCTTATTATGGTGCTAGCAGTGTAGTTTAATAGCCAAGTAACTGGGCTTGCAATCAGTTGAAACCAGTAAAGGCTGCAGGTTCGATTCCCAGGTAGGACATTGCTGTTCTACTCTTGAGCAAGGTACTTGACTTTCAGTAATACATCCAGCTGCATAAATGGACGCCATGTTATAAAAGTCATGGCGGTGGTGGTGGTGGCTCACTTGGATGAGGCCATCGTCTGAGGCAAAATAGGGGTCCTGCACAAAGTCTGTGAGCTTCAGTGTCAGCTGGTGCCACAATCTGGAATCAGAGAAAAATAGGCTACTGGATCTGCTCAAACATAATCCAGTAAAGTAGTTACAGTATCTGGCAGAAATATTCTGGCTTTATGTGGTTTTTTTCCAAGGACGATACACACAGTACACTTTCAAAACATTTAACGTAAACATTTTAAAAAGAAAGTGCAAAACATTAACACTGTATACAAACCTTAAACTACTAGAAACTGTATAGCTACGTGTTTAACAGGCTAACTGCAGTTTTAGCTAGGTGTCCTGACATGGTGTTGAGGACTGCAGCTGGGATCAAAGAATGAAATAATCGCTGTACACTGGACTGCCTGCCCTTTTTAAGAAACAGATTGCGACCAATGATTACAAATTGTCAAAGGAACTTCCAAAAAACTCTAAACTAAGAAATCTACTTCATCTCACTAGCTGACTGGGTGTACATGAAGCAGTTTAATGCTTCTGACGTCCGCCAGCCAAATAAACGCAACGTGCCGAGTCAAAACACATTCATTGGATGCACCTTTAAAGTGTGATAAAATACAGGTATCAATTATGATGTGAACTGACGGCTTCAATCAGAGAAATAGCTCGCAAACTTGCTAGCTATTAAGCTAACGGGAATGAAGCACTGCACTCCGGTTGTATCAATGGGCCGTATTACTGTCATTAAGCGTTAGCTAGCTACTTAACAATACGGATACAAGCCAACTAACGATCGATTCCGGGTTATAATTCTGAAAATGTGTCGCTGGGATTCACAGTTTAGAAAAATTAAAGCCAAAGGCCAGTCAATGTCTATGATTTAGCAAAGTTAGGTAGCCTGCTTGCTACATGACTCAGCGCATGCCTCTATCAATGAGAAAGCTAACGCTAGCCAGAACGGCTAACGAAGAAGCTACAAAGCTACAGGCTACATTTGCTTACTTTTTATTGTAAAGGTCCTCCAACGTGTGCCATTCTGTTGCCATCTCTGGCGTTGAGCTCTTGCTCTGTTGCTGTTTGAGGTACCCGGTGACATCTTTCATTATGATCGCCGGTTTGTTTCAACGTATCTTACTATGAAATGCAAGAAATTACTACAAGCTGAGCTCTTCCGAACATACACACTGCTCGCGCAAAGCCAGCTGGGATTGGTCGGTCAGTCATGTATACCGTAATATACAATAACTACGCTTAGAATATCTTAAATGGCCGAATTGAAAAATGTAATGCAATTCCCCAAAAATAAAATTATAATCATACGGCTTTATATTTTACTTTTGGAAGTATTTTGACATATTTTGTTTAAGTTGCAGTCATGTTAATTAAAGATGTGTATCAAATACCATCATGCTTCTTAAAACTAAATAAAACTGAGATTATTACCTAAATAACAGTTTTACTAGTTTGCAGTACTGTCATACAAGCAGATTATATATATCGGGCAATATTCCTTCCTTTTTGGTTCATGTATAATAGTTTTTGACCACTATTATACAATACATTATGGTAGAAGAGACGTCATCAGTAGGTCGTGTAAATATTGCGTTTTCAGCCGCGACAGAACTGTTTTGCTGGCTGCTGGACGCCCTTAGCACTGAACTCGGGTTTCCATGTCTGAGGTCAAGCAGCGCAAATTTCTTGCCAGTGTCTGGTTGCGTTTGCCAGTTCTGTGCAGGGTTGACTGACCAGACGCTTTGCTTTCGAAAGGCGCACTGATTTTGCCAAGAATTGAAGGAGTAGGCGAACGGAGCTATGAGGTGCATTATTTTGACGTCTGCCCTCGGTCACTTGTGTAGGGTGTCAGTTAACCAAAACATACGATCCAAGAGAATTGGTTTGCCATGTTTAAAAGGTAACCGCTCTGTATTAACATACAACGTGCATTAAAGTAGGCTGAACAGCTTGTTAGTGTAAATGTTACTTGTAATAAAATCGATATCGATTAACGTGTAGTTTCAGTTTGTTTTCTTCGCATGGCCAGATAGCTACACAGCCGACAAACGTTCGTTTATTGAGATTGCTCGTTGGATAGTTTGACGTCAGAGGTTTTAAATATCACCATGATATATTTATCGAGCTTAGTTCGCATATAACGTTACACTTTCTAACGCACTTTCGGTCCTAGGTTCCGAATTGTAGGTTGCCAAAGGTTAATTGTAGTAATTGCAGTAGCTACTACAGTTATTTTTTAACCAAGGACAGTAGGACACCAGCACGTGATCCATCTGCTCTACAGAAATCAGTAAATCCGTGAACTTCTACCGTATCTTTCCCTTAGAATTGCAACACCGGACATTGTCATGTTTTGCCCGAAAACAAACAGGCCTCTTAAAGGACACACACAAACACGCCGAAGGCTCCACTGGAGGTCTGTCTCTGACGACTCTCCCAAGTGGGTGAGTGTGGTAATGCTGTCGCTCATATTCACAATAGGCTACATTTACTCATTTAGGTGTGAGAGGTGATCAGTATTCTTTCTTTCAGTTAACACTGGTAGTAATAATGCTTCCTCAAGACTACTATTCTCAAATTAAAGACTAAGTAGGTTGCACGATTAAACATTTGACATTCAAACTACCTGGAGTAACGTATGTCTGTCCATCAGAAAGCTCTGCTCTCTTACCAGGCTGTGGTCAAATGCTTTACTTAAAATGTGTATATTTGACCCCTTAGACACCAGTAAAATGCCTGCAGATTTCTTAGATATTTAAAAAAAGAGATCTTTTTTTCACTGGTATTCAAAAAAAAGTTTTACCTTAATATGATCTGTGTGTATGTATGTACGCATGTATGTATGATGCACATATGCACGTATGTTTGTATGTATGTTTTGTTTCATAACATGTTTCACTGAAAGTTCCCAGGGTTTCGCAGAGGTAGGTGTAAAGTTTACCAGCAAGCAAAGAGTTAAAAATAGCCTGTTTCACGCAGACGTATTTGACCCAGGTCTGTCCCGTGTTGCCTGAATCTCAGGAGCTGGCCGGTGGGCAGCTGCAGGTCTCGGGGGCTGTTTGGGCGGGGGGGAGGTGGTGACCGGGAGAAGCTGAGCCTGGAGGGCGTGGCCCGCGGCATCAGCGAGGGGGAGTTCCGCAGGATCGTGGTGATGGTGGGGGCGGGGATCAGCACCCCCAGCGGCATCCCGGATTTCAGGTGAGACGGCTGCCCCCGTTGAAACAGGTGGAGGTGCTGGGGGGGGGGGGGGGGGATTAAGGTGCTGCTGGCTGTGCTTATGCAGTTACCCTGAAAGAGCAGCACTGCGGGAAGTGAGAATTGTTGTTGAAACAGTGGTGGGAGATCTGGCATGTGTAGAGTGTCTTTAAGTAAGAACATGTGAGATTGGATGGCCACTGTTCATGATTCTGTTCATGTTTCAAAAAAGATGTGAAGGGAAAAAGGCTAAAAGTAGTAAAAGTGTTTGTCCAAAGTTAAAATGGCTTTGATGTTGTGTTCCTTTGTGTCCAGATTCAGTGTTTTTAAAGGGAACTAATGACATCACCTCCATCTTTCCTGCAGGTCTCCAGGCAGCGGTCTCTATGACAACCTGCAGCAATACAACCTGCCGTATGCGGAGGCCATATTCGAGATAAACTACTTCCACCACAACCCCGAGCCCTTCTTCGCCCTGGCCAAAGAGCTGTACCCGGGGAATTACCAGCCCAATGCCACGCACTATTTCGTCCGGCTCCTGCAGGACAAGGGCCAGCTGCTCAGGATGTACACCCAGAACATCGACGGCCTGGAACGCAGTGAGTTCTGTGGTCCCTGGACCATGGGCTCCCTGCCACAGACCTTATAGGCTAACCAGATGGGCAACCCTTATATTCTCACCACTGAAAGTTCTCTCACACCATTGATGCCAAATGATTCAAATTTGATGCATGTTCTGAAAATTCATTAAAGTGCATGCATGACCAAGTAAAATACGGTAGGTATGATCTTTGTGTGCTCTAACATCGCAGCAAAAATACCTGGTAATGACTGGAGCCTCCTCTAATTAAGTCAACAAGAGAGGACAGAAGCTGAATATCTGGTCTGTCTGTAGATTCTGTGGTGCTGCTGTCATGGGAGTTGGGGTCCTCTGCCACAAATTCTATTGGCTAATGTTCTTAAAAAGTGCTGCCTCTTGCACCACGGAAACTGAGAGCAGAGAGTAGTTGCAAAGTGGAGAGGGTGGAAGTAACACCAGAGTTGACCGTCTGGGAGGGTCTATAGAATCTGCGCTGCTGGTCAGATTCCTCTGAAAGTGTATGCAGGTGGGTTTGCTCATTTTTCCTGCTCTCCTGCGCGTGTGTGTGTGTGTGTGTGTGTGTGTGTGTGTATGTGTGTGCGTGTGTGTGTGTGCGTTTGTGTGCGTGCGTATGTGCGTGCGTGTGGGTTTCTAGTGGCTGGAATCTCTCCCAGTAAGCTGGTGGAAGCTCACGGAACGTTCTCCATGGCGACCTGCACCGTGTGCCGGAGAGAGTACCCCGGGGAGGATCTGCGAGTGAGTGACAGGTGTGGTGTTGGGGGCTGGTCTCACACGGCAGACAGTTCAATGACAGACCTTAAGAATACAAAGAACAGAGAACAGGCCATTCAGCCCATTTATAACTTAAGAATACATAATGAGGAGAACAGGACATTCAGCCCATTTTGAACGTGAGAACATAAGAATGCATAATGAGGAGAACAGGCCATTTGGCTAACCTGGACTTGTAAATGGTAAAATGGACTGCATTTACATAGTGCTTTTATCCAAAGTGCTTTACTTGTCATTTAGCTACAGTCATTCTAAAACCTCAGATGCTTGTGGCACATTTGAGGGTGGTTGTGTGTGTGTGTATGTGTGTGCATGTGTGTGTGCGTGTGTGAATGTGTGTGTGTATTTGTGTGTGCTTGTGTGTGTGTGTGTGTGTGTGTGTGTATGCATGCATGTGTGTATTTGTGTGTGTGTGTGTATGCATGTGTGTATTTGTGTGTGTGTATGCATGCATGTGTGTGTGTGTGTGTGTGTGTGTGTGTGTATGCATGCGTGTGTGTGTTGTGTGTGTGTATGCATGTGTGTATTTGTGTGTGTGTGTGTGTGTATGCATGCATGCATGTGTGTATTTGTGTGTGTGTGAGTATTGCGCTCATTGTTTTTGTTGTTTTCTGGCAGGCAGACATAATGTCCAGCACGGTGCCGAAGTGCCCTACCTGTAAAGGGGTCATTAAGCCCAACATCGTGTTCTTCGGCGAGGAGCTGCCGCAGAACTTCTTCCTGTATCTGACGGACTTCCCCCTGGCCGACCTCCTCATCATCATGGGGACGTCTCTGGAGGTGAGGGCTGACCACAGCAGGTTTGGGGTCAACGTCCGTTTCATTTAAGTCAGTCTGGGAAGCCTACTGCAGTTCAGTTAATTAATTGCACAATTACCAGAGAACACGATGGGCATTTTTCAGCTAATTGAGTTTTCGCTCATTCCCTGACTGAGAGTTGTAATGGAATTGACCCCAGCTGTGGCACGGTCCAGGTGCATTCTGGGATGTAGGAGCTATCGCTGTGGCTGTGGCACGGTCCAGGTGCATTCTGGGATGTTGGAGCTATCGCTGTGGCTGTGGCATGGTCCAGGTGCATTCTGGGATGCTGGAGCCATCGCTGCAGCTGTGACACAGTCCAGGTGCATTCTGGGATGTTGGAGCTATCGCTGTGGCACGGTCCAGGTGCATTCTGGGATGCTGGAGCTATCGCTGCAGCCGTGACGCGGTCCAGGTGCATTCTGGGATGTTGGAGCTATCGCTGCGTATCGCATGAGCGTGTTAGCCAGGTGCGCTAGCTCTGAGCCCCCCATTAAAGGGGTCTGTAAGGGGGGTGACCTAACGGACGTCCCGTTCCGACCCCGGCGCAGGTGGAGCCATTTGCCAGCCTGGCGGGCGTGGTCCGGAGCTCCGTGCCTCGCCTCCTGATCAACAGGGACCCCGTGGGGCCCTTCGCCGGCAGGGCCCTTCGCCACAACGACGTGGCGGAGCTGGGCGACGTGGTGGGCGGGGTGCGCAGCTGACGGACGCCTTGGGCTGGACGCAGGAGCTGGAGGCTCTAATGGCGGCCGACAGGGGAAAGGTGGGCAAGTATAAGCGACACGCTCAAACAGTGCGACTCTGTGAGAATTTCAAATAGAAATGAGGCACCGGCTGGTAACTGTGTACATCTGCTGGGTTCAGAGCTGTTTTTGAGACTGGAACCATGTCTGATCAATGCTTTCCTCCCTGCCCCTAACAAGAATGAAGAAATAAAATACATTTTTGTATAGATTTTCATCTAGTAGCTCTAGTTTCCATGGCAGCAAGTGGTAGAATGCTCGGCTACAGCAGTGCATTGTGAGGTCACAATGCCAAGGCAGGCGTGAGACCATAGAGCGTGTCAGACGCAGCCCTAGAGCCCAGTGCACTCTGGGAACTCACTTCAGTCTCTCTCTGCCAATTCACGGCTAACAGCTGCTGAGCAATTAGGCCATCACCCCGAGCCTCGGTCTCTGACAGGCGATTGTGAGCGCGTGTCTGTTCTGTATATCAGCAACTTCCGAACAGACTTCCTGTTTGTCTCTCTGCTCCTCTCATTAGCCAATCACTGCCCTTGCACCCGACCTTGTTTATAATTACTCTGCTGTTGAGTCGTTTGTCCGGCTTGGCAGCAGACCCATCCATACTGGAGGGATCGACCCCGGGGACACTGGCTCGGGACGTCCAGTAAAAAATGTGAGACAGATGTTGGCTCGTTCACACGCGGCAACGTTATTTTTAAAAGATGCAATATTTTGCATGGCCTGTTCCTGCAGACTCAGCAGTTTCTCAGGCCTATTTATACTGCAGTTTCTTAGAATGTCACCGTTTCCCTGTGAGAGCCTGAATGGAGTTTAATCCTTTCTGAGGCAGCATGAATGGTGTGAGGCATATGAGAAGCCCTATAAGCCTCACATATTATTGACACGCTCGAAAATTTAAGCACCTGTCTGTCTGTGTTTCCTAAGTCTTTTCTGCAGATTTCTGCAGCTACAGTACAATTCAAGACTAATTGCGACAGGAAAGACATGAAAAAGGCAGTCTGGGTTTGTCTTTTCCCCCTCTGCAAAACAGATCGCTGGTGACTGCCACCTCTGGCTCTCATCCACTTGGACACCTGGGTAGTGGAACCTGGCCTACAGCAACCCCCCCTCCTGGGATTGCTAGGGTGAAACAGGAAGTGAAGTGAAGAACACCCCCTTTGGCCCCCATCCCCTACACCTTACTTAATTTTGTGTGTTTGTTTTTTTTTTTTTTGGTTTCCATGGCACAGAATCACAAGTCGGAGACAGCCAATGAGGAGTGAGGGGGGTGTGGCCACGGCCCGGCACACGACAGGAGCACCTGTGTTATTGGTCAGCCTCGGAGCCGGGAGCACCAGACAGAACCCTGCTGTCGCCCGAATCACGCGGGCCAGCGCCCCTCCACCCCCCTGTCCCACCCTGTCCCCCCTCTCCTGTGTGTGCAGGACGGCTGAATTCACCTGGTATGACTCCCCCTGTGCGGGCGATGATGGCGGTGTCTTGTTTTTGAGCGTGCTCGTCCGGAGGACAAAGGGATGAACCGTGAAAGCTTCTCTCTCCCCAGAGCTGAAACGGGAGGCTCAGTCTGGCCCCACACACACACACACTGATTTAATCATCTGCATTTAATTCAATTTCCCCAACCAGAACGCAGGAAGTCGGAAAACTCAGAATGATGTTGTTTTTGTCTGTGTCATAGATAGATGATGTAATGCGTTCTGTGCTGTAACAGTCACTGGTTGTGATGTATCAGTGTCCAGCAACTGACGAGCAAAATGGTGTCTTGTGCGTGAGCACCAGGAAAAGAACGGGCAGCACATGGTGGATGAAATGAAGATTTTTAAATTTTTAAAAATAATCTTACATTAAACATGTAACATAGTATAAATAATTAAAAACAAAGACTTTATTTAAATATGTTGTTTTTTTTTTTTTTTTTTTTTTTTTAAATCCTTGCTCTCCTTGCTATGCGATGCAGTGTCTGTGGGTATAAATAGCACAGCGCGGTCTCTGCTCACTGTGGGAGCTGTCTGTCATACTCCTGATGGGCGGGGTCAAGTCTGAGAGCAGAGTCATCAGCTCAGAAGGGGATTCGCCCCGAGATCTCGTACAGGGGGGGGGGGGGGGGGGGGGGGGGGGGTTACAACCATTGATTCTGTCTGCTCCAGGACAGTCCAACCAAAACAGCACACTGTGTTCTGTGTATATCAAAGGTAACTATAATACACTGAATTTACTTTAAACAAAATAAAATCAAGAAGTATCATATGGGTTATACAGTTCAATAAGTCAGATAAAATGAGGGGGGGGGATACTTGCCAATAAGTGTTGAACTTCGTCAAAAAAGTACAAAATCTAGCTGTGTGAAACTGAAATTTTGGGTTTTCTTGAGCATGCAGAAGCAGAAGCCTGTGACTGACAGACCACAAACCAGAGACCAGGGATAGGCCCGACTCAGGAGACGAAAGGAGAAGCTAGCTCAAGCTTTAACTGCTTTAACGGAGGACCGTAAAACTACGTCAGGGTGCGTGTGCGGAGTAAAAGCTCTACTGCATCTCAGAGACCGTTGAACAGGGGAGAGGGGTCGTTACTTTGGGATCGAAACACAGTCTCCACCTGTCACAGAACACAATATGAGGATGACATTTGCACGGTAAAAATGCACAAAATCGGCATTTCTCTGGGCGTCCGGCTTTTGGTGGTGACGCCGAGGTTTACGGTACGTTCACAGGGAGACGCGGGGATGTCGGCACAAAACAGAGTAATCTGGGCTTGTCTTCCGGTGCGTTAAGTCTTGAGTTTGAGTGAAGTCTGTTCACGAGTGTCCGGCTGGTTTACACAGACCCAGAGTCCGGTTCAGTCCGGTTCAGTCCGGTTCAGTCCAGTCAGCGTAGCCGATGCGGACGGTGTTTTTTTTTTTTGCGGTGGTCTCTCTCTCTCTCTCTCTCTCTCCGTTCTTCCGCCATGCCCTCCAGTCGATGCGTCCCAGCGCCGCGTCGGACGCCACTCCCAGCATGCACCTCACTGGATCTCCTCCTCGCTGTCGGGCTCGCTGTTCTGCCCCTGCTGCACCAGCCGCTCAAAGTCGCCCGGCTCCAGCGAGGTCATTTTCCCATCAGCCCCCAGCTTCATCGGCTGGATCACATGATCCCTGCAAACAGACAGACACAGCCCAGTTAGACAATGGATCACATGATCCTGCAAACAGACAGACACACAGACGCAGCCCAGTTAGACACTGGATCACATGATCCTGCAAATAGACAGACACAAAGACACAGCCCAGTTAGACACTGGATCACATGATCCTGCAAATAGACAGACACACAGATGCAGCCCAGTTAGACACTGGATCACATGGTCTGCAAATAGACAGACACACAGACACAGCCCAGTTAGACACTGGATCACATGACCCCTACAGTCAAACAGACACAAAAGCGCAGCCTGGTTAGACACTGGATCACATGGTCTGTAAACAGACACAAAGACGTAGCCATTCGTAGCCATTTGCTGTTCTGTGATGAACTTGCAAACCACTGCGCCCTGCTAAATAAGGCAGCTAATCTGACCCTCGTTTATTTGGCCGCTGTGGTGGCCATGGCGACGGCCATTCATTACCCGTGGCTTGTGAGCTGTGAAATGGGTTTCCATGACTCCGGCTCGTGGGTGAAACCCCTGTCTGGTGTGCGGACAGACTGAGCGAGAGAGAGAGAGAGAGAGCGAGGGACTGATAGCGCAAGAGCGAGAAAGAGTGAGGAACCGAGAGGGTGAGAGAGAGAGAGTGAGAGACCGAGTGAGGGTGAGAGACGAGAGAGCGAGAGGGTGAGAGAGCTGAGAGAGCTAGAGAGCGAGCGAGAGGGTGAGAGAGCGAGCGAGAGAGTGAGAGAGCGAGGGACTGATAGCGCAAGAGAGTGAAAGAGTGAGGAACCGAGAGAGTGAGAGACTGAGAGAGTGAGAGAGCGAGTGAGGGTGAGAGACTGAGAGAGCGAGAGAGTGAGAGCGAGTGAGAGAGTGAGAGCCTGAGAGAGCGAGAGAGTGAGAGAGCGAGTGAGAGGGTGAGAGACAGAGAGCGAGAGAGAGCGAGCGAGCGAGAGGGTGAGCGAGCGAGCGAGCGAGACTGAGAGACTGAGAGAGCGAGAGAGTGAAAGAGCGAGCGAGCGAGAGAGCTTGGGAGCGAGCGAGCGAGCCAGGCCCCTCCCTCTCCTCACCTGGAGAGCTTGTCGAACATGTTGACCAGCTTCATGGCCTCGTACTCCTTCTGCTCCTCGGTCATGCCCTCCATGGGGTTGGGCTGCTCGTCCTCCACGCGCCCCGTCACGGGGTTGATGCTGAGCGGGACAGACGGACAGAAGGACAGACGAGTCCCTCTGCGTTTCACGGCTCGTATTCATAAAGCATCTTTGATTTCACAGCTTGTATTCATAAAGCATCTTTGAACAGGAGTCCCGGTCTAGGACCAGGCTTGCCCTGTCCGTATTATGACTATAATGCTTTATGACAGGGGTGACCAGTCCTATCCAAAAAGGCTGGGGTGGTGCATTAGCCCTGCACTGAGACACGTGTTTCTACTTATCAAGGTCTTGATTGTAGACCATGGTCAGTTAAATAGCAAAGTCAAGTTTTGTAGTGCGGGGCTAAAACAAAAACCTGCACCCACACCGGCTTTTTTGGATAAAGGTGAGGTACACCCTCAGAATCAGGGGTGCCACCAGGGATTTTGGGCCCCATGAAAAGACGTCACACTGGGCCCCACCACCCCAGAAAATCCCGTTATAATTTTTGAAGGCCCCTGTCAGTCAGGGCAATTGTCTCAACTCCACCCCCTCCCCTTTACAGCACCCCTGCTCAAAATACACAATCCTTATTCAATATTTCCTTTAACAGTGTGACTTGTAAGCAGTTTTACATAAATTGAAGCTCTTAGTATAAGTATCTTAGACTAAGTTATAACATTACATTGTGTATTTAGACAACCATCCCTATCCAGAGAAACTTTACTGCTGCCCCCCTCTTGGGATTTGAACTGGCAACCTCCTTTACAACCCAGTTCCCCAACCAACAATACTCCGCTGGCCGCCTCCTTGCATGCAGTGATGGGTCGCCGTGGAGACCGCCGCGGTACTCACTGGTGCTTGGCCTCCCTGTACTCCTCCGTGTCGCTGTCGTCGTCCTCGGAGTACAGGCCGGGGTCGCGACCTCCCCTCATGAGCCCGCGGGCCGCCAGGAGCCCCGCCGCGTTCCCGTAGCCCGTGTACTTTATGAAGCGCGACACTGCGGGGACAAAGCACAGTTATGATCTAAAGCACAGGGTCTGTTACCGGCGTGAGTGTGCAGGTTCTGTGGTGTGTGTGTGTGTGTGAGTGTGTGTGAGTGTGCAGGTTCTGTGGTGTGTGTGTGTGAGTGTGTGAGTGTGCAGGTTCTGTAGGTGTGTGTGTGTGTGTGTGTGTGTGCAGGTTCTGTAGGTGTGTGTGTGTGTGTGTGTGTGTGAGTGTGAGTGTGCCGCCTGCGGGTTCTGTAGTGTGTGTGTGTGTGTGTGTGAGTGTGAGTGTGAGTGTGCCGCCTGCGGGTTCTGTAGTGTGTGTGTGTGTGTGTGTGAGTGTGCAGGTTCTGTAGGTGTGTGTGTGTGTGTGTGTGTGTGAGTGTGAGTGTGCCGCCTGCGGGTTCTGTAGTGTGTGTGTGTGTGTGTGTGGAGCATGTGGTGTGTGTGTGTGCGGGTTCTGTGAGTGTGTGGGTGTGTGTGTGTGTGTGGTTGTTCTGTGTGTGTGTGTGTGTGTGTGTGTGTAGTGTGTGTGGTGTGAGTGTGTGTGTGTGTGTGTGTGTGTGTGTGTGTGAGTGTGCCGCCTGCGGGTTCTGTAGTGTGTGTGTGTGTGTGTGTGTGTGTGTGTGTGTGTGTGCCGCCTGCGGGTTCTGTAGTGTGTGTGTGTGTGTGTGTGTGTGTGTGTGTGTGTGTGAGTGTGCCGCCTGCGGGTTCTGTAGTGTGTGTGTGTGCGTGAGTGTGTGTGTGTGAGTGTGCAGGTTCTGTAGTGTGTGTGTGTGTGTGTGTGTGTGAGTGTGCAGGTTCTGTAGGTGTGTGTGTGTGGGTCCTGCTCACCGCTCTCCTTGCACAGCACAAACAGGAACTCTGCGGCGCAGTGCTTGACGTCGGTGTCGATGTGGGTCATCAGACGCACCAGCTTGTTCCGCAGGGCGTTCCCAACCTCCGGCCTGTTCTTCACGTCACGCAGCGGGGGCAGGACCTGCGCACACACACACACACACACACACACACACACACACAACATACACACACGTACACACACACACACACACACACAAACATACACACACGTACACACACACACACACACACACAAACATACACACACGTACATACACACACACACGTACACACACACACACACACACACACAAACAAACACACACACGTACACACACACACACAAACATACACACACACACACACACACAAGCGTACACACACAGACCACACAGACACACAGGGATGTGAGAATGCCAGCAGGATGTGTAAGGCACTCGGGGATGTGCGCAGGATGTGCAAACGCAGCAGCGGACGTGTCCAGCAGGCCTCACCTTCGTCCTGAGGAACTTGCGGGTCTCCCTGTGGATCCGGGCGCTCTCCGTCAGGAGGTTCAGAGACGGCAGCAGCGTCTCCTTCAGCTTGTTGCCCTGGAGACCAGGAGAGAGGTACCTTTATCGTTTCGGACGTGCCTCCGTGGCGTTCGGTCGGCCGGAGAGGCGTGGCCGGCCTCTGCTGCGCCGGCCGGTGGAGAGAGCACACGCACCTGGGTCGCATTAGCTAGTCAGCCCAGGTGCTTAAAGGTGTGCTGCTCTCCACAGTTCGGGGCCGAGAGGGAGCTTGCACCGAGAGAGCGGGGGCGATATAGCTCAGGAGGTAAGAGTGTGTATGTGTGTGTGTGTGTGTGTGTGTGTGTATAGCTGCCGATTGTCTGGCCGGAGGGTTGCCGGTTCAAACCCCGCCCTGGGCATGTCGAGTGTCCTTGAGCAAGACACCTAACCCCTAACCTCTAACTGCTCTGAATGAGAGGCATCAATTGTTTTGGATAAAAGCGCTATATAAATGCAGTCCATTTACCAGAGTGAGTTTCGTTTCATTTTTTTTTTTTTTTTTCCGAGCACAGCAAGACAAGAAAGTAAACCTGCAGCTGAGAAGTTAGATGAGCTGGTCCGCTGAAAAGCAGCCCAGCTGTGAACAGTGAGCTGAAAGGCTGCTGCTCAGTTTTGATTTCTTTTGTCTTATTTTAGTTTGTTGTTCTCCTTTATTGTTTTTGCCCGGAACCCCTGAGGAGGAAGGGTGACGATGTTTGTTTATTTCATTTTGTGTTTGTGTGGGTGCGCTCTCTCTCTCTCTCCCCTCTCTCTCCATGCAGCAACCAATCGTGTTTCCCGGAACTGCCACGTCTCCCTCCGAGAGGCGTCATGTGACAGCCTCCAATTAGACTGGACGCAGATTACAGGTCACAACAAGGCATTCTTGATGAACATCATATGCACGGTAAAAAAAGGTCTTATTTTAGGATAAAAAAAGGTCTGGATTATAGTCTTTAAGATGACCCGCTGTTCGCACAATCTGTGGCCCGGCTGTGACACGGAACAGGTGTCCATAGCAACAGAGGCAGCAGGGGTTCCGCTGTCGCCTCTCCTCCGACGGTTTCGCCGCCCGAGGGGGAACCTGTCCCGTTTTAAACGTGTTTGCTTTCCCCTCCACCCAGCTGTGTCCCGCTCAGCAGAGTTACTGTTCCAGCTCTGCTTTCGTGCTTTGGCAATTCCCCTGCGCTCGGTGGCACTGCGCATAATAACCTCATTAAGACAGTAACAGGCAACCTGGCGCACAGTCACACCTGGGCCAGACAGGTAGACACAGGAAAAACACCTCTGAGCACACAGGTGTGTGTGACTGGGGAGTGGGACGGTGCAGCAGGAAGCCTGTCCAGATTTGTGTGCGTGTGTGCATATTTGTATATGTGTGTATTCGTGCATGTAATTTTTATGTACATGATTGTGTAGCGTGTGTGTGTGTGTGTGTGTATGTGTATATGTGCGTGTGTATGTGTGTGTGTGTGTAAGGACAGACAGTCCTGCTCACCCTGTCCATGTATGTGTGTGTGTGCCTGCCTGTATGTGTATACGTATGTGTGTATGCGTGTGCGTGTACGTGTGCGTGCGTGCATGTGTATGTGTGTGTGTGTGCGTGCATGTGTGTGTGTATTTATGTATGAGTGTGTGTGTGCCTGCCAGTATGTGTATACGTACATGTATGTGTGTATACGTGTGCGTGTATGTATACGTGTATGTGTGCGTGCGTGTGTGTGTGTGTATACGCACGTGTGCCTGTGTGTGTGTGTCTGTGAGGACAGACAGTCCCGCTCACCCTGTCCAGTCTCCTCTCCATAAACTCCAGCAGCATGTTGACGGCGTCCATGTTGACCCCCATGTACTCGATGGAGCCCTGCTGCACCCTGGGAATGAGCAGCACGTCCAGGCATGGCAGCGGGAGGTTCCCCAGCAGGTTCACTGTGTGGCTGTGTCACACACACGCACACGCGCACGCACATGCACACACACACACACACACACACACACACACACACAGTTTGGAATGCGTGACAGTGCAATGTAATGATGAGGAAACAGAGTTTCTTCATCAGAGTTTGTAACAGAGGTTGCAGGTTTGATTCCCAGGTGAGCCACACTGCCATTATACCGTTGAGCAAGGTACTTAACCTGAATTGCTTCAAGTTAAAGGATCAATCTGGGATCCAAAAATGGCAACAAAGTAAACAAACTTAGCCTATCACTGCTTACACAACACAAGTGTCAGCTGTTAATGCGAAATCTCAGAGTACATTTGCAGGTCTTTCCAAAATCGAAAAGGGGAGAAAAAATCTCCCACATTCAGTAAAGTGCTGAAAGACGTTTCTGAAAGTGAAAAAACGAGCTGAAAGTGAAATTTATTTTTGCAAACATTCCTGCCGGGTCTTTATCAGCACCCTGCTGTGTGTGCCCCCCCCACTGTTCCCTCCGACTCCAACACCGCTACCGACACCTGCTGTGGAGCTTCCTGGGGGTGCTAGACCACCCCCCCCACTGGAAATGTGCTCCCCTTTCTCAGCCCCTCCTGCCCCCCCCCCCCCCCCCCCCCCCCCCCCATCTCATTACTCCTTTATTTACTTCATCTCTTTTTCAGAATCCAATCTTCCGAGTTCAGGGAAAGGCATTTAATGGAATTTCCCACTGGAATCCCCCCCCCCCCCCCATTTTGTGCTGCTCCAGTTTATTTCCAAAACACAAAAAGCAGAGCGAAAATAAGGGTGGAGGCAGGAGAGGGGGGTGGGGCGCTCTTTAAAAAAAAAAAAAAAAACGGCCTCATTTTTAAGCCTATTTAGGCATTAGATGCTGGTCCAGTGGCCTCCCCCTGGGTCATTCCAGAGATGAGACCTTAACCCATTTTTCAGCTAGCTTTTAATTTTATATATCACTTATTGGATATAATACTATATATTTATTTAATACATATATGTGTTTATATTTACATAACATACACACATATCATACATTTTATATAATGTTTAATGTATTATTAATTTTGTATATCTTTATTATACTTTAATGACAAACATGTATATATCAGTGCCAATCCATGCACACACACATTAACCTCTTCTTTTTTCATCCTTCCTTTTCTTTCCCTCTCTTTTGCATGTATGTCAGTTTGGTCAGCTTTTGCCAAACATCATATCCTGTCAGAAGCTCAGACCATGGAGGGGGGTGTGGAAGCGAGAGATTTAAATGAAACTAATATAAAAGAATGCCCAAAAAAAGCATCAGAGGAAGTGTGTTCGGAGTCAGTGTCTTTATGAAAGCCTGATGTCATTATTAGCCCTCAAGCCTCTTCGTGCCACAAAAGCAGGATAAGCTCTGAGCCCATGAGCCTCTCTGCTGGGATGGACACGGCTTACTTACCGAGAGTTTAAATGGACAAGGTCAAAGGTCAAGGCCAGGTGCCCCTCTCTCACTCTCTCACCTGTGGAACTCCTCCGTACGGTCCTCCCCTTCCGCCGAGCTCATCAGGCAGTGCCTCAGTATCGCCCCCAGGTGTCTGTAAGTGGCCGCCTCTTCCTGCAGGGTCGCCCCCGGAAACGGGAGGTGAAACAGAAGTCGCATTAATGCCATTGTGACATCATCACCAAGCTGCTATCGCTTCAGCTCAGAGCAATTTAAGATCCCCTGACATCAGTGAGATTCCTGTAGATTACTGACGGTTACTGAGGAAACATCAATCTTTACCAATGTTCAATGCAAAACTTAATAAACGACTGTATGTTTTAGTTGCATGTTCCGATGAAAACCCTCAGATCTGCAGGAGTGGTTTAAGAGTTATGGTAAAGGCAAAGAGTTTTTTTTCAGGTGTGTATTTAACCCAGGTCTACACGCTATATACTGCGTACAGCTGCACCCACGATTCCTGACCCCCCCATCCCCCCCCGTCCCCCCCCCTCGTCCCGCCAGCAGCTGCCTGCACTTGGCCAGCGTTTCCCTAATTAGCACCACAGCGGTCCGCCAGCGGTCAGTGGAAGGGAAGATGTCGAGGTGGGGATTTACCGGTGAGAGACTGCAAATTAGCTGGCGACCGGTCTTGCCGCCGGAGGGCCGCTGTACTGCCAATTTAAAAACTGCTGACAGAGCGAGCGGCGCCGACGGCGGTCCGACGGGCGCTCGTTCGCTCGCTCGCCCGGGGCTCACCTCGTCCACCTTGCGGCGGTTGGTGTCGAAGGTGACGTTGAAGAGGATCTTGAGGATCTCCATGGCGCGCTCGGTCTCCTGGCGGCCCAGCGGCGGCAGGGCGTCGGCGGCGGCGTCCGCGTCCGCGTCGGCGTCCTCCTCCCCGCCGCCGCAGCCGGCCCGCGCCACCTCGTAGGTGTCGGGCCAGCGCAGGCCCAGCGTGGCGTCGAGCGCGTTGGCCAGCAGGCCCACGCCGCGCAGCTCCTGGGCCAGCTGCGCGCGCACGTCCACGCGCAGCGCGGTGAAGAGGAAGGTGAGCCGCAGGTCGAAGAAGCGCACCTCGTGGCTCCAGCGGCGCTCCTGGCACTGCTTCAGCCGCTCGGCCAGGCCGCAGACCAGCCGCAGCTCCGCCCCCGCCGCCTGCGCCGCCGCGCTGCTGAACACCACGTTGCACAGGCACTTCAGCGCCTCCACCGTCACGTCCAGGTCCGGCGCCTCGGGGGCGGGGCCGTCGCCGTCGCCGGGGGCGATGCCCGCGTGCCGGCCCAGCGTCAGGACGGCGGCCCGCGTGGTGAAGGGGCGCAGGCTCCGCTTGTCCCGGGACAGGATGCGGATGGTCTCCAGGCACGCCAGCTGGCAGGACGGCTGCAGGTCCCGCTCCAGGAAGCCCAGAACCAGCTCGCCCAATCGCTGTGGAGGGGGGGGGGGACAGGAAAGGGAAACCAAACTGTCTCAGCCACGCCCCTAACTCCACCCCACTGGGTGGGGCTAAAATGGGGGGGGGGGGGGGGCTGGGAGGTGGGTTGCGTCAGGTTTGGGAGGAAAGGGGAGGGGTTGGGACGGCATCTCGTTTTTACGATGGACAGCATCACTGCAGAGCTGGGACCAGGCTGGACGCGCACAAAATGGCGGCATTTCCTGCGACAGACACTGACGTCACGCCACACCGCCCAGACACTTGCACCTCATTGCGCCGCTCCCCGCTGCGATTTTCCCCAAATAAAACTGCACCCTGCGTTCCTTCTGTCCACCTCTGGCTGTTTGCCGTTTCCCTCCCCTGTTTTACCGCCAATGCAGATGGCCGAGGGAAGCAGCGAGAATTACGCTCTCTCACCAGAACCGCCAGCTCACTTTAAATGGCGGCACGAACAGAAATGGCGGTAGGCTGGGCAGACGCACGCCCGTGCGTTAACAGACGTAAGCGGGGTGGGACCTCTTGAGGCGCGTTTCCACCGCAGGAACTTTACCCCGGAACTAGGAACCTTTTGAGGAACTACGTGCGTTTCCACCGCAGGAACTAGGGTCTAAATTTAGTTCCGGGGGCTTTATTTTACCTCCAAAAGGTTCCTGCTCGGGGGGTAGTACTTTCCGAAAGTACAGGAACCTTTTGGGTGGAGCTTGCAGCGCTGAACATTTCTGATTGGTCGAGTACACGCAGCATTTTTTTGTATTTATTTTCAACCGCCATGTTTGAAAATATGCAGCCGCAAACCAATTTATTTTCATAATAACTTCAAATCAAACTTGTATGTTATGCGGCGCAGTAGCCTAGTTTTAGTTATAGCCTGCCAACGTCTTGGAATTATAACGTGTGCTCTTCTGTTCTTTTCTTGCTTTAGTATTCGTTTTATAAAATGCTAAGCATTCGTGCTGGGACAGCATATTACGTACCAAAACATTCAAACGGATTAATTCGGTTGCTGAATATTTTCTTCCGGATTTTCTTTGTCAGTCCGTTGTAATTGACTCAAAACGTTTGATACAGTTATGTGAGGTATATGCGGTAGTTCTGCGTAATTCACATTGTTGATACAGTAAAAGCAAACTGGAAATCACCTTCCGCACTTTTTGTCAGAGAAAAATAACAGGTTAATTCTAGTAATCGTCGCTTTTGCTTTTTCTGACTGCCGTAATTTTTACTCTGCCATTCTTCAATTCCACAAAAAGACCAGGAAGACTATGGACTAATTTATGGTGCATGGTTCGCATCTGGAGGGCACACTTCGCTGCTCGGCTAGCAGTAACTTCGAAGGAAAGCAAACGGTGGCTGTACCACTGCTAATTTAAATTTTCACGCAAGTCCGAGTTTTCGTTCTATTCTTGTCATTTTGCGATTAGCCTATATGGAATTGACAATGAGAAAGTAATCAAACAGCAAATTGTTTACAACGTGTGCATGTTTTCTGCTGTTGTTGCCAGTTATATTGGAAATGTGAATGCATTCTGTCGCTTCGGATGTCAAGACATGAAAGTGAATGTTCGCATTAAAAACATAATGAATGTGCTTGAGAGGATATATAAAACAGTTACAATCTGACTATTGGCTTGTTATATCCTTTTTGTTGCATAACAACGGTCCAAGTTCAACTACCAACGACAGTTTTGCTTGACAACGGTAAAATATGCCCAAACGGCTGCAGAAGAATATTTCAATTCCAGATGATTAAATTGATAAAAAAAATCAATAAATACAAAAGTAACCATATATAGTCATTGTTGGTAACCCATTGTATATAAGTGGAATAAACCCCTCCGGGCTGTCCCGGTTATTAGAAAATAATGTAGGCTACTTCGGTGGTAGTATGGGGTTACAGAATAAATCATAGGACAGATGGACCGACGACAACGTCGCTATTTTACACGTCAGCGAACTAATTTGCCTAATCTTCGCGGAACTTTAGACCCCGGTGGAAACGCAGGCAACCATTGTTTGAAGGAACCTTTTAGTTCCTGGAAAAGTAGTTCCTGGGACTAAAAGTTCCGGGTAATTTGGTGGAAACGCGGCTTTGGTGTCCTCAGAATGCTGTCCTGGTTCCAGCTCCGCAGTGATGAAGGGGGTGTTAGTACTACTCAAGGACCAAGTCTTTTAATTGAAGCTTCCCCACCAGCACAGCATTGGAGCAGCGAGTGTTTGGATCGGTGTCAAGCTTCTTTTTTTTCTCCCTGGCCGTAGCTCACGTCTGCGGTGCTTAAAAACTCCCCGGGACTGGGACTGAATGCCCGACGGCAGGTGGTGGGTGTTGAGCTACGGCTCTCTGAGAACCTCTCCTACTCACCACTGCTCTCTCAGATCCTCTCCTACTCACTACTGCTCTCTCAGAACCTCTCCTAATCACTACGGCTCTCTCAGAACCTCTCCTACTCACTACTGCTCTTTGGGAACCTCTCCTACTCACTACTGCTCTCTGAGAACCTCTCCTACTCACTACTGCTCTCTGAGAACCTCTCCTACTCACTACTGCTCTCTCAGATCCTCTCCTACTCACTACTGCTCTCTGAGAACCTCTCCTACTCACTACTGCTCTCTGAGAACCTCTCGTACTCACTACTGCTCTCTCAGAACCTCTCCTACTCACTACTGCTCTCTCAGAACCTCTCCTACTCACTACTGCTCTCTCAGAACCTCTCCTACTCACTACTGCTCTCTCAGAACCTCTCCTACTCACTACTGCTCTCTGAGAACCTCTCCTACTCACTACTGCTCTCTCAGATCCTCTCCTACTCACTACTGCTCTCTCAGAACCTCTCCTACTCACTACTGCTCTCTGAGAACCTCTCCTACTCACCACTGCTCTCTCAGATCCTCTCCTACTCACTACTGCTCTCTCAGAACCTCTCCTACTCACTACTGCTCTCTGAGAACCTCTCCTACTCACTACTGCTCTCTCAGATCCTCTCCTACTCACTACTGCTCTCTCAGATCCTCTCCTACTCACTACTGCTCTCTCAGATCCTCTCCTACTCACTACTGCTCTCTCAGATCCTCTCCTACTCACTACTGCTCTCTCAGAACCTCTCCTACTCACTACTGCTCTCTCAGAACCTCTCCTACTCACTACTGCTCTCTCAGATCCTCTCCTACTCACTACTGCTCTCTCAGAACCTCTCCTACTCACTACTGCTCTCTGAGAACCTCTCCTACTCACTACTGCTCTCTCAGATCCTCTCCTACTCACTACTGCTCTCTCAGAACCTCTCCTACTCACTACTGCTCTCTGAGAACCTCTCCTACTCACTACTGCTCTCTCAGATCCTCTCCTACTCACTACTGCTCTCTCAGAACCTCTCCTACTCACTACTGCTCTCTGAGAACCTCTCCTACTCACTACTGCTCTCTCAGATCCTCTCCTACTCACTACTGCTCTCTCAGATCCTCTCCTACTCACTACTGCTCTCTCAGATCCTCTCCTACTCACTACTGCTCTCTCAGAACCTCTCCTATTCACTACAGCTCTCTCAGATCCTCTCCTACTCACTACTGCTCTCTCAGATCCTCTCCTACTCACTACTGCTCTCTCAGATCCTCTCCTACTCACTACTGCTCTCTCAGATCCTCTCCTACTCACTACTGCTCTCTCAGAGCCTCTCCTACTCACTACTGCTCTCTCAGATCCTCTCCTACTCACTACTGCTCTCTCAGATCCTCTCCTACCTGCTACTGCTGTGATTTATTCACCAGGCAGACTCGCAGGTCAGGTCAGTGGAACGTGTCCTCCAAGTAAAAGCTCGGGGGGGGGGGGGTTTGGCAGAAAGCTCCGCTTGCGGGTATCGATCTTTGCGACGGGACCTTGAACAATCCTGACTTCACCACTCAATTAAAGCCTCCCGTCTGTTCCCCTGACAGCTTCAATTTGGACCCGAGCACTTCACTGAAATCTGACCCCCCCCCCCCCCCCCCCACAGTAACAGCAGCCTTTCATCACTGAATGAACCCTGTCGTTTTTCATACCAACTGTCAAAAATCTCTGTTCTGTCTGAATCGATAACCAGAATCTAACACCAGGCCTGCTTCTGGTGTTAGATACAGTTTTATATAGTGTTGGATATCGTTTCTCCAGTACTGCCTGTGTATAGGTAACGTTCGTGTACAGGTAACACCCGTGTACAGGTGTCACCCTTGTCTCTCTCAGGGCCGCTGACTGGATGCTCTGTGTGTTCAGGCACTGACCCTCTGATCGCAGAGCTTTTGCAAGCAGAATTACGGGCCCTTCGGTTGAGAGCTGCACGGAACATCTCCTTCATGCTCATTAAGAGAGACGGCCACCATTTTGAGGTCAGAACAAAGTCGGGCTCTGGGGTAAAGTAATCTCCCAGAATACGAACGAGAGAGGCTGTCTTCTGGGGAAGCTTGGCTGAAGATAAATTGATCTTAGAAAAAAAAAAAAATCTAATAAATCAGATCAATAAATTCCCCTCCCATCGTTTCTCTCAGCAGGTCTGGGAGAGTTTAGCTTCCTTGAGAGCGTGACCTACATTCCAAGTGAAATGTTCCGCCAAGGCTGCCGTTCTGCCAGCCCGTCACGCTCACAAGAACCACCCTATACAAGCAAGGCCGTCCGGTGAGAAGCCTCGACTCCGTGTTTTACAGAGAACGTTAAGCACTTCCTTCCTTGTACGCCGCAGGCCAGGCAGACTGCTACAAAGTGCTAACTCAGAAAATAAAGGAAGGAAGGTGAACGTGGCACAGCTAAAACTGTGAAAGCAGAACAAATATAGTGGCACCAAGACAGCTGCGACTGTGCAAGGTTTTCTTAAAAATAAACATGCACACGCAAAAAAAAAAGCTAAAAACTAGTCTGCCGTCACTTGAGTGATGAAATTGCATATTTTGCATAAAGGTTCTGTTTCTTCCGCTTGCAATGCATTATTGGACGATATCTGGTGAACGCTGTGAACAGCTGAGAACGGCAAATTAGGTTGGCAGTCGTTAGGTAACCAATTTGGGCCTGCCGACAGGCGATATTGATTTGGTGTGCCTGTCACGCTCTCTGTGCTAGACAGGAGATTCTGGAGTTGTGCTCCAGTGATTGATGTGCACAGGACACCGCGGGGGGGCTGTTAGTAATCTGTTAATATAACTCCCCATCCAGGAAAAAAAAAGCAAAAAAAAAAAAAAAAAAAGACAAAACAAGATGTGTGTGGCAACAGAGCAAGGAGCAGCAGGCCGAAGCCCCAGCCGAAATCACCGCCCCGCCCCAGGCGATGGGTAAGCTGATTTACCCACCCCCAGGTCTTGGGTTAAGATGCCGCTGCAGTGCGTCCCTGTCTTCAGTAAGAGCGCAGCAGCGGCGCGCGGAAGCTGAGATATGGGGGACACGGTGTACCTGTTTTTAATTTCGGAAAAAGCACTGAGGGGAGGGCCGTACGCCGTGCCACGCCGGGCAGGAGGTGAAGATGTCTCTCGCCATCCTTCCCACCGTGCCATGAACGCTACTCGGTTTAAGAATGATGCTGGGAGTGGGCGTGGCTTGTGGGGGTTGTCGTAGCGACCACAGAAACCACACAGGAAATCCAATGCTGGTTGGGAGGGAGGTTGCCCCAGGGACTTATTTTTATCTCGTTATGCTGAATGCGTGTTACAATATGCAACTACGGAGACGCCATTGAACACACACCCTCTCTGCAGATAGACCCAGGCTGTCTACGGGCAGAGGCTTACTCCAGACAGCGCAAACCCAGAGCTTATTTTGCCGCTTTGAAAAAGCAAATCCCCTTTGCGTGCTATTTGTGACGAGCACATACCACAGCCGAAGCAGGCTGACTTTGACCGACGTGCCAATTTTGTCATCGCTGACCGTAATCTGATTTTTGGTTTTCTGATTGTTGATAAGCCTTGGGTTTAATTATGCAAGTCAACTACCATAGATTTCTTTTTTTTTTTTTGCTACACTGGTACCTCTTGTAAATTTCCATCCTAATAAATGAGCATGCAAGGAAAGATAAAAATGAAAAGTTAATTAGTGAGAAAGAGACAGGAAGTTAAATGAAACTGCAACAGCTACTTCTATGACACAAATGACTCTGCACCGATGCTGCAAACAGTTCTTACGCAATGGTGTGAAGTGAAGCCTGGATATGTGACCTGACAACATCCTCTGATAACACAGTTAAAAGCATAATTTGTTAGGACGCGTATGTAAAAGTCGGTGCTCGTTTCTACGGCAACCACCTCAAGGGTCCAAGAAAGGAAATTAAACAAGAGGCCAAATGTGATTTCCCACAATGCAGCTCTTCTCTCTACCATGAGCCCGATGGGGCCAATAGCAAAATATGTTGACCAATAAGGAAGTACGCTGACAATGTGGGAACGGGCATCTCTGGGCATGGCATTGTTATTGAGTGGCAGACCTTACCTCCCTCTCCTCCTGTTCTTGTGTGTCAAACGTGAAGCACTGGCTTTTCTGAAACAAAAAAAAAAATTGGGTGGGCGGGTGGGGAGAGCGCAAGGGAAAAGTTGAGTACATTAAGAGTTGATATTGCATAATTGCATCAGAGTGATTTAGGTCTAGGTGTGGGGCTCTTTTTTAATCCAAACCTATTTTTCATTGCTCTCACCTCCCTTTGTCTCTGCGGTGAAGGTCAGAGATGTTGGCAGAGAGGGGACCGGCAATAAACTCAAAGTAAACGGTGGCCTGCTTTCCTCCGCTACGCGCGAGATGTGAGCTCCCGTCGACCTCGCGTCGCTGAAGCCAGGCCACATGGACGGAGCACGTGCCGGGAGGGATCGGTGCGCCAGTTTAGCTAACGGGACTTTGGCGATGCGAAAGCTCACTTACCGAGCTAAATCGGGCGCAGTTCTGCTGTGCTTCTGCTGGATTTGACAGGGCCTTGGACATCCATTCGTGCTGCTCAGTCACCATAATCCAATTGCAAGCTATAACACAGCAGCACGCACATCCGCGTACGCGCCCGCGTGCACACACATTCTGGACTGATTTTAACTCATGTAATTTTTCCCAGGGTTGAAGTGGACTGTACGCGGCCACTTTGATTTTAAAAAAGCGCCACCTTGTTCCACGGTTGAAAATATCGAACACCAGCCCTGGTTATCAGGATTCTGACTCACTGTTTTACCCTAATGTTTGAGTGCCAGGCCTTATGGGGCAGGGATGAACTAACCTCAAAAACAATGGGAGAAGAATTATTTAGTGAGAACCAATAATGGAAGAACTTATGGTTTGAGGGCAGTAAGCAATTTCAAGCACACGCACAACCACAGAAGCACTTTCATCGAGCCAGACCTTTGTTTTGGCTTTTCCTTCATCTCAAATAAATCTATCAGCTGTATGGTTATTATTATTAAAGTTTGTTATTTTCTCTAAGAAAGCTCATTGACTGCATTTTAATTTTGCAGTTTGTATGAGTACATACGGACTTGGGGATGGAGTTCCTCCTAAAAACATCCCCGCCTTCGTGAGAACAGCATTACTAGGCTATACATCAATATATACGACCCAATTCCGGATGGTCTGCTGCTTACTGCGTTACAGACAGTTTGGCTCTCTTAAATAGGGAATAATCATCGTGTGGTAAAACGAAAAACTGGCCACTGCCAGGTTGCTTCATAAATGAAAACGAATTAAACACACGAGAAGGATGAAGCCGTGCTTTACTTTCGCATCAGAGGACAATCTCAAACCCAAACTCTGTCCAGAAGCCACTGAGCTGTGATCTCTAATTAGACGCCGAATTCACTTGTCCGGTAACAGCCTACTACATTAATGCTTCAAAGAAATTGTGATTTATGCATCAGATATGAGCAATAATTATCGCTGGTTAGCCTATCCTTCTGATGTCGTCGATGTCCCTAAATTGTTATATGTAATGCTGTCTGATAAATTACACAATAACAATCCTTATCATCATCATCATCACAACTGTTGGGAGTTATTTTATGGAAATGGTGTGTGAAATTGCGAGATGAGCAACATTTTAACGAGAGCTTCATTAAACGAGAATGAATCGTGAACATGAAGGGCTGTCCCAATCCGTAGAACAAAAGGTTTTTTCCACAGCATACAACTGCCGTCGCCGCGAATACCCTCTTTTACATAATAATAATACAGACAACGAATTGTATTCTATGACTGACAGCTGTTAAAAGCATTAGAAGGTATTACAGCTATGCACGACTAGTCACACGGTTTATAATCCGCGGTTTATAACCCCACTTCTAACTTGATGTGTTTATCGGGCCAGGATCGGCGTCATAGGACTAAACACGTTACAGTATTTCTGTTCTGTTAGCCTACTTTGTAATCATACTTTCATTCGGCTAGCTCTCAAATATGCTACCATATGCGCAACATTACAGGTGAAAATGCATGGTAGCAAACGTAGCATCAGGTTCGGCGGCAAATTAAAGCAGGTTATGTGCATGACTTCTATGATGTTGTGAAATTACCTCTTTATTGTAAGCCTGCAGAGCCATCAAAGCAGCATCTTGATCGCCAGTTTCCATTTTTTCTATAATGGCATTCAAATCCATTTTCATTGCCGTCTCTCAAGAGCACCCCAATTTTACTAGCTTCGCCGACAGTCATGTACAAATCCCCTCGCAGTAGAAAATTTCGATGTGACTCACGCTGTTATTCTGACTCTTCTGCCCTGACTGATTCTAGCAACGGGAAGGCTCAAAAGGATGATAAGATTAGCGCAGGATCGCAATCTTATCGCGAGGGATTCTGGGATGTGAAGTTTTAAATTGGCCTTTTAACCTGCGCTCTCAGGAGAATGCTCTGCAAACAGGGATAGTCTGTTTGCGGATCATAACAACTAGCACCAGAAATCACAGTCTTCAGAATTGATACATGGAATTGTGAAATCTCTGAAATATTCTCATTTGAGTGTATGCGAAACTGCCCAAATGGTTTCTATGATATTGTTACTAGTACTGCATGTATGTGTCTAGGCTATGTCTCTTGTATAGATGGATGGAACAAACAACTTTATAGTGTATGAATGCAAAGGTTTATAAAATACAGTTAAATGCAAAAGTATTAGGACAGTGACACTATTTTTTGTTGTCTCCAGCACATTGGATTTGAAATAAAACAATGAATATGAGGTTAAAACACTGACTGATACGTCTAATTTGCGGCTACTTAAGACCATATCGGATGACCCGTGTAGGGATTACTGTCCCAATACTTCTGCATTTAATTGCATATATTAAAAGAGAGTAATTATATGTATATCACCGCAAGAATTACAGTGAACAACACTTATCTCACCAACCAGGATCACTTATCTCACCAACCAGGATTGTGCCCATTGACACAAACATGAAGCCTTAAATAAACAGAATAAATGTTCTTGCGTTGGATATGTTGTAGAGAATATATGAGATCTGGGGCTGTGCGTGGGCGTGTCTGTGTCTGTTTATGTTTTATTTCATGATGCTAATACTTTCAGCTATATGTAAGCTATGTAGGTATAATAATTAGTCCTTAAATTGTAATTATACATTTTTTTGTTGCCAAATGTCAGTAAAGTAAGATTATAATAATTAACATATATTGACCGTATAATATTTGTAAGAGTGACTCTATGTATTGCACAGCGAGGTCCAGCACTACTCGTTTCGACCACGGGGAGGAAATAGGCTTTGAACTGAAACGCAAAGATGGCCGATTGGAACAGGGGTAAGTTATAACATGTAGCTGAATGCTGACTACTCGTCAAGCTCTAGCAAGACGTCTGTACTTATAGCCTCTTGTCATTTAAGCTTATTTTAGTTTTAATCGCTGTGTTTAAAAACAGACGCGCAACACCTACTCGAAATAGAAGTGGTTGGTCGTGAGCTGAGTTGGCTTTAGCTTTGTTTACTTTTCGGATATGCTAGCTGGTTAGCAAACGATAATTTGAACACATAGATAAGATACATAGCTAAAGTAAGCCGACAAATTTGCAAAGCTTGTCTGACGCACGGAATAGCAATATTACATTTTAACGTTCATGTGTTGCGTAGCTAAAATTCAATGCCGTGCGTTATGTTGGAAATGTTTATGTGCTCTGACTGTGGTGAACTCAAGAGAGATGCCCAAATTCTCACGAACTGTCACTTTTTAATGTAGGACATGGCGCTGTGGATGGCATGTTGGACGCAGAAAACAAACTTCTTGCTGACAACCTGGCCACCAAAGTCTCCAGACTGAAATCGGTATGTCTGCTGTCAGATAAGTTAACGCAAGGCTTGCAATGCTGTGCAGTATGATTTTGTGCTGGTTGGGAAACCAAGCAGGGGTTCAGATTTTGTTGTTTCTCTTTACAGCTTGCCTACGACATCGACAAAGAAGCAGATGAACAGAACTCGTATCTGGACGGCATGGTGAGTTTGGTCAACGGAGAAAAACCTCCATTAAGGCATCTTAATCACCCTATATTTTCAGATCCCTGTGTTGAGTGGTATGATATAAATGGCGGGGCTTGTAACTAGGAGACTGATGTGTTCAAATTAAGTTTAGGTGCTTATGTTTGGCTGCCTTGAAAGTAAACACTGAAGTAACCCCGGGGCTGGGTGTAGGGATCGGCAACAAGGGCGTCATCCAGCTGGAGGGGCGGGTTCGCAATTACTTTTGCAACCCCCCCACTTCGCAATCTCGCCTAGGGCGGCCGAAAGGCTTTAGCCACCCCCTGGGTAAACCCCACACTGTAATGGCTGAATGAATGAAGCGTGGTTTTAAAAATAAAAATAACTGGGTGTGCATTACTGCTACGGGCGACTTCAACATCCATGTCGACTCCACTCAGTGTACACCTGCCTCTGACCTCAATGTAGTCCTGGACTGTTTCAATCTCACTCAACATGTACACTTCCCCACACACTCCAAGGGCCACACACTAGACCTTGTCTGTTCTATCGGTCTCAACATATCAAACCTCACCAGCTCTCTGTTCACATTGTCTGATCACAGACTGATTAATTTTCTCTTGTCCACCCCTGTCCCTCAGCCCATACAGTCGCGAACCATATCCTTCAGGACCACCAACTCCATAAACCCTGCCCACTTTGCTGCTTCAATCACATCCACCCTACCACTTGACCGCACTGTACACTCCCCTGAAGAGTTCGCAATTCAGCTGTCCACCACATTATCCAGTACACTTAACTCTTTTGCCCCCCTCAAAACTAAGCTGGTCACTTTTGCCACTCCATCCCCCTGGTTTACCCCCGAGCTCCGTGCCATGAAACAGACCGGCCGTCGCCTGGAGCGTCTCCACAAAAAAACTGGTCTCACGGTCCATGCCCAAGCCCACCAACTCCACATTCAGACATACAGAGATGCCCTTATCGCTGCCCGATCCTCTCATTACTCCAACATAATCCAATACTCCAATGGAAACCCCCGCACCCTCTTCTCCACTGTTAACAAACTTCTCAACCCCCTGTAAATAATACTACACCTGGCTCCCCATCACTGTGCAACTCCTTCCTGGAGTTCTTCCACACCAAAATCACCAACATACACCAAACTCTCTCCTCACCCACACCCCCTTTAGATGAACTACTCTGTACTACTGATGCCACCACAACTTCTCCCCCCCCTGGTTTTACCTTTACCCAGATTGACAGTGCTTCACTCACCAAACTCTTTTCCTCTGCCAGATCCACCACCTGCTCATTAGATCCCGCCCCCACTGCCCTGATTAAAGCCTGCCTCCCTACTCTCTGCCCTTACTTCACCAAGCTCATTAACCTGTCCCTGACCCACTGTGCTGTCCCCTCAATCTTCAAGACTGCTGCCGTCACCCCAATCCTTAAAAAACCTGGCCTGGACCCAAACACCCTCTCCAACTACCGCCCCATCTCCAACCTCCCATTCATGTCCAAGCTTCTTGAAAAAGTTATTGCTTCCCAACTCCGTTCATACATGTCCGACAATAACCTCTTTGAGCCCCTTCAGTCCGGCTTCCAACCCCATCACAGCACGGAAACAGCCCTCACCAAAGTGATAAATGACCTCCTCCTATCCTCTGACTCTGGTGCATATAGCATACTCATCCTCCTGGATCTCTCTTCCGCCTTTGACACAGTCAATCACAACATCCTCCTCACCCGTCTGTCTCACCTAGGCATCACTGGCCCATCTCTCAACTGGTTTCACTCATACCTCACAAATAGGTCAGAATTCATATCTATTCATGGTCACACCTCCGATCTTGCTACTGTCACACAGGGTGTCCCTCAAGGTTCTGTTCTTGGTCCTCTCCTTTTCACCATCTATATGCTTCCTCTTGGTCCCATCCTCCGCAGCTTTGGTCTCAATTTCCACTTCTATGCAGATGACACCCAAATCTATATCAGCTCTACATCCACAACTCAGCCACCCACTGCCATCATTGAAACCTGTCTGACACACGTCAAATCTTGGATGCAAAAAAATTTTCTAAAACTAAACTGCGAAAAAACTGAAATTATTCTCATTGGACCAAAACCCCAGCTCACAAAACTACACAATTTCTCCCTCACCATTGACGGCTCCCCTGTCTCCCCCTCCCCCCTGGTCCGCAACCTCGGTGTCATACTTGATCCATCCCTCTCCTTTGAAAAGCACATCAACAACACTGTCAAGGTTTCATTTTTTCACCTGCGTAATATCTCCAGACTCAGGCCCTCTCTCACCCACCCCGATGCAGAAAAACTCATTCACGCCTTCATTTTCAGCAGATTAGACTACTGCAATGCACTCCTCACTGGTCTTCCCTCCCGTCTCCTTCACAAACTGCAATTGGTTCAGAACTCGGCCGCAAGAATACTGTCCCGCACATCCTCCCGGTCTCACATCACCCCTATCCTGAAAGATTTACACTGGCTCCCAATCACATCACGCATTACATTCAAACTCCTCCTCCTAGTTTACAAATCCCTAAATGGCCTCGCACCCACCTACCTCTCTGATCTCCTGCTCCCCTACCAGCCACCCAGACAGTTACGTTCATCCACTGCCGGCCTCCTCACCATCATCCCCTCTCAGCGCCGTTCTTTTGGCGACCGCGCCTTCTCAGTTGCCGCCCCCAAACTCTGGAATGCCCTCCCCCCTGACATCCGTACCTCTGACTCACTCACCTCCTTCAAATCACATCTTAAAACCCACCTCTTTTCCCTAGCTTTTCCTTGATGTTTGTTTTCCCTCCTTTTTTTTTTTTTTTTTTTTTTTTTTTTTTTTCCTCCTTCTCTGAATTGTATGTTGCATTGTATGTATGTATATATGTATGTATGTACCACCTACTGTAAAGCGTCTTTGAGTTCTTGAAAAGCGCTATATAAAATAAATTTATTATTATTATTATTATTATTATTACATTCATCTGGGCGATAATGACGAATTGACTTATAGTCAGTGGCATTTAAACTGCTATTTGTCCAGGACATGGGTCCAATACAGCTTTGTAAGATAACTTGGATATGGCTGTCTGCTAGCCACTAACATTCCTCTTGCAATGGTTACAAATACTGTGTTTATTTGCAAGCACCTTCCCTACTTGTTGTACCTTTTCTTGTTCTTTGAAATTATTTTATTTTATTTTATTTTTTTTTTCAGGACTCCGACTTTCTCAGCACCACCGGACTGCTGACGGGCAGTGTGAAGAGGTTCTCCACCATGGTGCTGTCGGGCAAAGACAACCGCAGGGTCCTGTGCTACATCTCCGTGGGGCTGGTGCTGGTCTTCTTCCTGCTCTACTACCTGGTCTCCAGGGCTCAGGCCTAGCGAAGAAATACAAAATAAAAACTTTATTCCTCCTTAAAGGAGGACGGTCGTCCGACTCGCATTCTCAGTTGTATGGGAATTTTACCTTCCCCCCCAAAGGACGCCTGGTCCTTATTAACATGAAATTGTGCTGAAAACTCCCCCAAGGTCTGGAGAGAAAAATGGTGTTTGTTGTGCCTGAAGCTTTCCTTAGTGGGTGTGGAGCACGAGGGAATTTTGGCACGTGCGTTACCTTTATCACCTGTGCTGTCCTACTTTGTGAGTGCTCTGGATTTACTTTAA
Organism: Anguilla japonica; assembly: GCA_025169545.1. Lineage (NCBI taxonomy): Eukaryota > Metazoa > Chordata > Actinopteri > Anguilliformes > Anguillidae > Anguilla > Anguilla japonica. Next base: position 45,320,279 of record CM045898.1, read on the forward strand.
TGAGATATAAGAACGGGGACAGGAATCAGTAAACACCCTAATGGGATGTTTTATAGAGGTTCACCTGGTGTCAAAAAAATTGATTTAAATCTCTTTGGTGTGAAGCTACTTTTTTCTAAATTTCAGGGGCAGGAAACAAGGTGCTCACTGACACAGAAAGGTACCTGTTAAAGTTGGAGAACATGGCTTTTTTTCTTGTTCTTTTCTTCCCACTGGGGTTTTTTTTAGGGTTCAGGTATGATTTTTGCCAAATTTATCTTACTGTTTCCAGTGTAAATCATTTGTGTAAATTTGTGACAGTGTCTTCAAATAAAATTGAATTGAAGTGATAGTAGGAGTCATGGAAACCATCTGTTGGGCCAAAGGTAAAACAGGTATTTCTGCAAAATGTACCCATTGGAATGTGGGGGATTTGGGGGTCATGCATTTTAATCCACCAACCCTCGCCCCGTTTAGGCATGTAATTACAAGAAAAATCACAAGGGCAGCATTACTTAATTTTATTCATATTTTGAAAATGTATAGTGCTTTGTTTGGTCAAACTGTCATGTACATATGTAAACAATTCTGCTAGCTGTTTATGGTTTAATATGTCTAATTGTATATTTTATCTGATCTTTGGATGGTTTAGGGACGCATCACTGTAATATCTCCCACAGAAAAGTAATATTTGAAATAAAAGAATAAAGGAGCAGGACCAATCTTTTGTTTTTTATTCTTTTCTCTTAGTTACATATATAATGTTCTATGTTATTTGATGCTTGAATTTACATCTAAAAATGAGTATAGAATGTTTATGATGACACAGGTGTCAGTAGTGCAGCGAGTATCCATATGGAAATAAAAGTATTTCTGTGTGGAATTCTAGGAATACATGAACCGATTATTAGATAACTGATGGCGTTAGGGAAAAATAATTTAAAAGGTACTAAGCGTGTAACTAACTATGGCATCCTCGTTTCTATATTGACACAAAATTCAGGAAAAATGTTTGGATACCGGCCTAGATCGAATAAACTGGTCGCGGTCGCCTGCGGCTATTTGTCTCCTTTCGGGGAGTGTCGTTTTCTTTCGGCTATTTCCGTTTTGTCTCCTTCCTGTGTGTTGATCGGTCGTGCATGAGATGGAAGCCATTTCCTATCGCACTTTATTGTCATAGTTCACGTAATATTTGTGTTAATGCACAACCAAAAATTGGGTCTTAGCTTAAATAAGGACTTTCAGCGTCGCCTTGTATTCAGAGAAAGGGATAGTCTGTTTTCCGATATATTCCCTCGGACAAATTCGGCCCAATTCGGTAGAGGCCGGAGAAATGGATGAGTCTGAATCGGCAACGAAGGGACTCGGGTTGGAGGAGGCGTCCGAAAGTGCTGCCGTTGTGCCGGTAGTGGAGGGGGAGGGCTCGGATACTGAATCGGAGGCCGAAGTTGCTACGATGACTGTAATGGGTGAACCGGGAAATATCGAAATCGGAGCCGAGTCCTTACCGAACGCAGACGAGGCAGAGACTGCGTTTGCAGGAAAGTTATCGTGTTTGTAGCGCAAACATGCATGCGACTCTTTCGGAGCTCGGGTGTTTCCATGCTGTTAGGTGCTCGTCCATCCGTGTTTTGATACTATGCAAGTAACATGGTAACGTTAGTTTGCAAAATCTTTCCTTTCCAGCTACATAACCAACACCGCCGAAGCCAGGAACTGAGTAATTAAGATAACCATGAAACATTTAGGCTATATTGCTAACTAGCCCGCTGTACGTATTTCATTGAATTCCATGCTATTAGCCCAACATTTGGCACGCAGTTCGTAGCATTTCGTTATGCAGCTCGTTATAGATCCCGTGCAACTCTTTTAGGTAGTTCTGTCTCACAGTGTGCGCAGAAGTTGCATTGGCGTATTTCTGATTTTGCTATAATGGCAAAACTAACCAGCAATTCCAGTCCATATGCTGCGTTCATATAGAAACAGACTTGTTTATTTAAATACGTTGCCATTCTGCAAATATAATTAATGATTCTAATGCCTAATGTATTGAAGATTTTTAAGTGAACTGATCAGGATGCCGCATTACGTAGTTTTAATTCGCAATTTAAGTTGCTGGCATTGTTTAATACCACTTTAAAGTCGTGTCATAACATACCAGTGCTATCTTACTGCGTTCAATGCATTATTCCATGCATAATTTCATTATCCAGCACAACAAATGAACACTTGTACTGTTTCATTTCAGACTTGACCACTGTAATGCCATTTTTTATGGTTTACCATTGTCCATTATCAATCATTTACAGTTAGTCCAAAAGTTAAACTGCTGCTTGTTTCTTGACTAAAACCAAAAAGAGTGCACCCATGACTCCTGTTTTAAAAGCTCTTCATTTTCTACCTGTTCCTTTTAGTATGATGTTACAGTTCTTCTTTTTTGTTTGTAAGTCTCTTCATGGCTTAGCACCCCCTACCTATCTGACTTGCTTTTAAGGTATGTGCCTAACAGGAGCCTCAGATTCTCTGGCAGTAAACTGTTATTCACACCGAGGTGCATGACTCAGACCATTGGCAGGGCATCACACAGTGTCTGTGGCCCCAGCCTGTGGAAAAGGTCTGAGGGCTGTGCAGTTCTTGGATGGTTTTACAATGGCACTCAAGACATACCTTTTTAAGCATTGCTTTTACATGAATTCTTACTGGTCCTGTTTTAATATTTAATGGTATTTAATTGATTTTATTTAATTTATTGTCTCTTACTAAGACATTATATTTATTTTAATACTTTTAAATGCCTTTTGTGTTATTAATTTATCGGTTCTTTTCATTTTTTGTGAAGCAGTTTGTGTTGCACTAAGGCGTATGAAATGTGCTATATAAATGAAGGATTATTGATTGATTGATTTTTTCCCTGCATTTTTAAACAGAAGTGACCACTGTGACTGTGGGAGATGTGCAGGCAGGAGGAGAGAGTGTCTTCACTACATCCGTTGCCACCGCAGCATCGATCTCGGAGCATGTTCTCGTAAGTAAAACATTCACATGACCATCTCCTCCCGTACGCCTAGTTGCAGGCATTTAGCAGACGCTCTTATCCAGAGCGACTTACACAACTTTTTACACAGCATTTACATGGCATCCATTTATAAAGCTGGATATATACTGAAGCAATGCTGGTTATGAGCCTTGCTCAAGTGTACAACAGCAGCGTCCTACCCGGGAATTGAACCTGTGACCTTTAGGTTACAAGACCAGCTCCACTCTCATGTTCTTATTTAATGTTGGCGATGATTCCTGCAGCTCTGTTCCGTAGTTGTGGGTTTATTTTACACCATATTTATGGACACATACTGAACCGTACACAAAATATGATGCCGTACAGTATGTTTAAAGACATCAAAGACACCAAAGATTCAAGTAAGCCTACCTTTTGGTCAGTACAAGACGTCGTATTCCACTAACAGAAAGGAAACGGGCGCTTAAGCTAACGCTTTTATCCACACTTAGCCCCAGCCAGAGCTTAGAGGTGGCTCAGGTGGTGGTGGGGTTTGAAAAACGCGGGGCTGAGCACCTCCTGAGCTGTGCCCCAGGCTAATGGAGGTGGCGGTGGTTTCAGGCTGGCAGGACCGCCCTGCAGATCGGGGACGGCCTCAATCCCCAGAAGGCCACCCTCATCGTCGTCCACACCGACGGGAGCATCGTGGACGCCACAGGGTTAAAGGCCACGGGCGCGCCCATCACTCCTGGTTTGTTACCACCGCCCCCCCACCCCGGTCTTCCCCCGCTAAACCAGGGTTCTTCAGCTGCCTCATCCTGGGGGGCTGGCTCTTCTTAATAATGGCTCCTACATTTTGTTCAGTATCAGTGTATAAGTGAGTATGAGTGTTTTTTGGCTGGACCGCAACAGCGGGGCCAGCCCTATAAGTCTGTGACTGGGTGATGAAGTTATACCATTGGCCGGCCGAGTTATGAAGTTACACCATTGGTCGGCCGGATACTAGGTTTTGACCTGGTCTTGTTTTACCCTCACAGGTCCCCAGACCCCATCCACCCCGATGACCCCCGGGCACGAGAAGGACGGCTCCAAGTACAACTGGGACCCGTCCGTCTATGACAACGAGCTTCCCGTGCGCTGCCGAAACACCAGCGGGATGCTGTACAAAAACAGACTCGGTTCGGGTACGGGAGTCCGCCACCAGAGGGCGCCAAAGCGCTGCAGCTGCGTTTTCCTCACTGTGGGGTTCGTGGGAGGGGTTCAGTTGGGTCAGGAGATGACCCATGAAAAAAAAAAAAACGTCCTGTATATTATACACCTGCATACACCTTCAGATCTCTCAAACTAAAGAAGACACCCATTGGATGTACTGCACTAGTTACAGTGTACATGCAGTTGTCGAGAGATATATTCCAAACATGTTCATTCTGTATGTAAATGAACATTGGCCTACTTTTTAAGCAGGAGTGGGTCACAGGAAATTTGCTGGAAAGTCCAATCCTGTTGGCTCCTGTGCTCAGAATGTTTGGGAAACCATACTTTACAGTTGGGTTTTGAAAGGATAATATATTCCGGACCTAATGTCCCAGCGTTTGTTTGTTTGCTTGGCTAAAAACAGAATGGCATATTGCTGCAGGGCGGTACATCACCGGTACAGTAGCAGAAGGAGTGTTATCGGATTCCTTGCCTGGGCACCTCGGTCTTTGGCTCGATGCTAATCACGTCTCCGGCTGCGCGGGACGGCTGGCAAGGGGCTACGGGCTTAAAAACCTGGAGCGGCCTGTCCCATTACCGGAACCGTCCTGTCTTTTCCCAAAAAAAAAAAAAAAAAGCAGTTAAATCTGTTCAAGGACACGGGGAGCCCGGTGTGCGTGCGCATGTGAATTCTTCAGCGCGTAGGTAATTGAGTCTGGAGCACATAATTTGTTCCGTGTCGTCTGGATCACATCCTGAGCGGGCCGGAGGCGGACCAGCCCCCGCCGCTCGGTCGGACTCTTCCCGCGAGTTTCTCCTTGTGCCTGTCACCCCAGGCTTCTGTGGCGGTCTTGAGGCACGATGACAAATATTTTGTGAAATTGGATTTATGAAATTAGGTGCACAAATCGAATTAATGTGCGCAAATTAGACTTCTTTTTGCCCTTCTGTTTTTTTCCTGGTCCCCCCGTTGCCCCTGGTTTCCGTTGCCCCCGGATACGCAGGAGGGAAGGGGCGCTGCATCCGGCACAACAACAGCTGGTACACGCCCACGGAGTTCGAGTGCATGTCCGGCAGGGCCAGCAGCAAGGACTGGAAGAGAAGCATCCGCTACGCAGGACGCCCCCTGCAGTGCCTCATACAGGTGAGACACGCCCCCCCCCCTGCAGGTGAGACCTCACAGGTGAGACACGCCCCCTCATACGGGTGAGACACGCCCCCTGCAGTGCCTCATACAGGTGAGAGACGCCCCCTGCAGTGCCTCATACAGGTAAGACACGCCCCCTGCAGTGCCTCATACAGGTGAGACACGCCCCCTGCAGTGCCTCATACAGGTGAGACACGCCCCCTGCAGTGCCTCATACAGGTGAGACACACCCCCTGCAGTGCCCCATACGGGTGAGACACGCCCCCTGCAGTGCCTCATACAGGTGAGACACACCCCCTGCAGTGCCCCATACAGGTGAGACACGCCCCCTGCAGTGCCTCATACAGGTGATACACGCCCCCTGCAGTGCCTGATACAGGTTAGACACGCCCCCTGCAGTACCTGATACAGGTGAGACACGCCCCCTGCAGTGCCTCATACAGGTTAGACACGCCCCCTGCAGTACCTGATACAGGTGAGACACGCCCCCTGCAGTGCCCTATACAGGTGAGAGGGGAAGTGTGGCGTGGATAGTGATTAGGGAAAGTGTAGAATGGGTAGTGGTTTGGGTATGTGTGGACTGGGAATGGGAGTGGGAGTAGGAGTGGGTGTGGGAGTGGGTGTGGGTGTGGGAGTGGGAGTGGGTGTGGGAGTGGGTGTGGGAGTGGGAGTGGGAGTGGGAGTGGGTGCGGTGGGAGTGGGTGTGGGTGTGGGAGTGGGTGTGGGAGTGGGTGTGGGTGTGGGAGTGGGTGTGGGAGTGGGAGTGGGTGTGGGAGTGGGTGTGGGTGTGGGAGTGGGAGTAGGAGTAGGAGTGGGAGTGGGTGTGGGTGTGGGTGTGGGTGTGGGAGTGGGAGTGGGAGTGGGTGTGGGTGTGGGTGTGGGAGTAGGAGTGGGTGCGGGAGCGGGAGCGGGAGTGGGAGTGGGAGTGGGTGTGGGAGTGGGTGCGGGGTGTTCCTCATTCTTCCGCCTCGCTCTGTTTGCAGGAGCGGATCCTGAACCCCCATGCGGCCTCCTGCACTTGTGCGGCCTGCTGCGACGACCTGCCTGTGGTGAGTCCCTGGTCTCTGCTGCCCCCTGGTGGTCCCAGCTCTCTGCTGTCCCCTGGTGGGGTCCAGCTCTCTGCTGCTCCCTGGTGGTTCCCAGCTGTCTGCTGTCCCCTGGTGGGTTCCAGCTCTCTGCTGCCCCCTGGTGGAAGAGTCTCAATGACAGCTGAAGATTGTCTCCATATCCTCAGGCTCACTGTCTGGTGCCTTTTCCTCATTCTTTTTTTTAATAAAAGCTGTAGCGGAAGAGATCTAAAATTGTTATAAGTGATGGAGTCAATGGTGCACTACCCACCCCTCCCCATTCAAAGCTAATTTGTATAATTACATTGATTTATAATGATCATTTTCATTTTTAAATGACTTAAGCAGATCGGGGTGATAGTGGGACTTGACTGGAAGGCCCACATAGGAAGGGAACATTTTAGGCAATCTTCGAGGCTAGGGTCATGGCATTGCAGCTTAGTAATGTTCATTAGGTGATTAACAACAGAGCCCCTATTTTAAAAATTATTTCCCAAAGCAGTATGTTGCTGACCTTGGCCTCAAAAGATATAGGACTGATGTGTGTTCTGGAGCCTCTGAATGGCACAAGTTACCCATAGGGATTAAAAACATTAGGCATTAAAAACACTAACTATTCAGAGAGCTTTAAGGGAAAAATAAAAGCCTGGTTGCCAGGAAAAGTGCTAGTGTAACTGGTTCAGAAAAATATATAATGCATGTAATTGTTTTATGATATTATTTTGTTGTTATATTTGGACTGTAAATTTGATTGTGTTAGTATTGTTGTGTAATGAGTTTGTTGTGTAGCCATCCAATGTTTCACTGTATTTACACTGTTGTGAAGTCATCTTGCCTCCGCTGCTACTATTTACCATCAAGGCCCACTGTGGAAATTGGTTGTTAACTTTACTGTGTTATCCTTGGCAATTGGCTTTGACTTTAATAACTTAAAATAAAACTGACTAACAGTTTAAGAATTATGTGTACAGCAACTGCGACACATCAGATGTCCACCAGAGGGAGCTCTTTTCCGTCATCGCTCAAGGCTTCTGCCGCCTGTTCAGAGTGGATATTTCAGTCCTGTGCCAGGCGATAATTGTTGAAATGTGTGAGGCACGTGCTTCTCACCATAGTACAGTCAGTGTGACATCCAGTTCATTATCAGCCCTATAACAGAAACAAAATGTGAAAAAACACGTACTCGTACGGACTGTCAGACGCGCGTACAGGGCTAGGTGTGGCTCTGCCGTTGCCAAGCACCGTATTTCTTGCTCCTCACTGTTCTTTTCTGATATTTATTTATTTTTTATTTTTTTGCAGTGCGCCAAGGATGGAGAGTCTTTCAGAGCGGACAACGTAAACATGGTAATTGGAATGAGTGACGAGCGTCTGGTTCAGCTCTGACGTCAGGCACGGCCCCGTTCTCGCACCTTTGCCTCGCTGCGAGTGTTCTGTCTGAGCCTGTCATTAACCCGGCAGCGACAACGCCGCGCCGTGACCTCGCTGTCGGTTCCTTAAAAGCCTCAAGCGAGCCGACTTCCGAGAGGTAGAAGCATAGAAGCATCACCCGCGGTCTGGAATTCCCAAAGCGCTTCGTTTCGTAATTTAAAAGCGCGAGTGTTCCAGCGCAGCGACGCCGTGATTTGAGTGTGTCTCCCCGGCGCTCACGTATCAGACGCCACAGAACGAGAGTCTGCCCCCGGCACGCTTATCTCCGCTGACAGCGCTGGGAGTTGAATACGCTGGCGTGGGATGGAAAAGTAGCCTCGCTGGGTTTTTATGAAGAAAAAAAATAATTACAAAAACTCGATAAGTAGAAGAATAGTTGGACCGTTGTTTCCGCAGTTCTGGAAGTTTCCGTCGCTCTGGAAGTTCCGGAGCTTGGGTACTTCGGAAAACTTCAGAAAACGCAAACGGTCTGCGCCCCTGATCCTGGGGAGCCACAGCGTTGGCTGGTTTTCCTTAAATAACGCCGTCATATCGAACTGTCGATTGCACGGTTTAACCCTTGCCTCCTGGGTCTGAATCGGCTGCTGATTTTAATGTGCACGACTCTAGCCCACTGAAGTACGGTACCACTGGGTGTCTGTGGTGAGTCGAGTCACGAGCGCAGTGGCCGCGGTCATTGGAGTCAGTCACGTCCACAGAGGAACAACAGGTGGCTTTACACGTCACTGACTTTCAGGAGGAGACAGGAGTGAATGATAATTACCAGTTAATTAACGGCAAATTATTCACATTCACTCATTTGTCCTGCAAGGTAGACAAATATTTTGGGAGATGCTCTAATGTACATTTTGCAGCTAAAGACATGGTGCTGTCTCTGTTTTTGTTACCTTTTATCTCAGTCTTCGGTTTTGGCCACATGCATAAACAGGAATAGAATTTTTTCTTCTTTTTTTTCCAAGCTGCCATCATCTAAATTCCAAATCTGTCACCATGCTGGCTGGGTTTGGAGGGACATTTGAAATGGATGAACACACTCTGATTGGCTGGAATGAGGTGACACTGAGTGGACGGTGGCAGTTAAAATAGAGCAGTATTCTATTTTTAACTGCCACTTCTGTCGCTATGGCAACCACTCGCCACTACTCAGGGACGGAGGTAGCGGTCATTTTTTTAAACATTCCCATGGTACACTTGTCAATGACAAGCTTGCCAGCAGCCAGACCATCCTGTACCCTTCTCCTGTCAAACTGCTGAAGCCAAGCAGTCATACCTCCCTGAACCCTTCTCATGGCTAACTACTGAAGCTAAGCAGTCAAACCACCCTGAACCTTTCTCATGTCAAACTGCTGAAGCTAAGCAGCTATGGGCTTGGTTACTGGAATGGGGGACCTCCTAGGAAAACTGCTGGAAGAGGTGTTTGCGAGCCAATTCGTGAGCTCCAACGCAGTGATGGGGATACTGTGCTATAGGAGGTGTACCTGAGATGAGATGATAAACCAGGGTGCTCACTCAGTGTTTCCTCTTTAACGTAGTAAATGCCAAATCGGATATTAAAATACGGTTTCATGGACTGATTTCCATCAGCCCGGTTTGGACTGTTTTAACTCTGATTTACAGTGAGACATTTACAGTAAGTGTGCCATCATAACAGTTATTTATTTGCATTCATGAAAATAGACTGAGAACTGCTTTCGTCCATATCTATTGATGCTGCAAGTTTAAATGAAGTGACAGGTTACAGTGAGGTTTTCATTTGCCCCTAAGGGCTTAATTCAGTTATAGGAGCAATATTTATAGGAGCAATATTTGCTTGTTGTGGGGTTGAGATATCTCTCTGTGATCTGTGGAGAATTAAAACGTGCTGATTTGTGGTTGACGTGCCGGGAGATGCGTACCCAGAGTGGGGTCATGGAGTTACGGCACTCTGATGAGCCCTCGTCCTGCCATTCTTCATACCAGAGCCTACGGCGACGGGCCAATCAAACGCAAAACGCAACTCCAGGAAGTAGAAATGCAAGCATTTGATTGGATATTGATTTTCAGTGACCAGGCTTGTGATTGGTTCGCTCTCTGGTCCTCGCAGACTGCAGAAATGCCAAAGATGGAGGAAGGCTCTTCATCAATTATTTGTACATTAATTACGAAACGATTAAGAATTAATTACCACATGGTTATGGTTCAGGCTTCATGGTGTCAGGGCAATTTCTGCATACTAAAATATTGGCACCTACTAGCTTACAGAAATTAAATGTACTTTAATATTTTGAAATAAGAAATTTCAGAAACAATATTGCAAGATTACACTATGAATTATTGTCACTTTCAGATAAAATTCTACTGCAAAATATTGTTCTCATATTTTCCTGAAAAACCCACACACTTTCAGTATTTTGCTGTGTATCACATTTCTAGCTATATTGTTCATATTTGTGGTTTATCTAACATAAACAAAACAATGCACTGATGTGAGATTATGAACCTATAATCTATTTGCATGCTTTTTGTGTTGCTAACCATGATATGCGTCATCTATTGCGGGCAATCTCCTTATCTCGCTTTGTGTTGTAATTAATTAGCTGGAAATTTTAATTAATTATGGTTAATTTCTGTCTCCTCCTGAATGTCAGGGATGTGCGGAGCCACCTGTTGTTGCTCTGCCGAGTTGGCTGGGGCTCTAATGACTGTGGGGCGCTGTGGTGATCAGGCTGCTGGTCATGGCTGCTTTGTCCCAGACCACCGGCTCTCTGCAGCTTCTGTTCTTGGGCCCGAATCATGGTCAAATATTTGGGACGTTTGGGAACAATGCTGGAACTTAACCAACACTTTCAACAGTGATAAACTGGCCAAAAAAATAGTGGGCTTTAATGGGGCTTGTTTTGATATTTGTTAATTGGAGCCTCAAGTGTAGCGTAATGATGGGAGAACTGGGCTCGTAACTCAGAGGTTGCCGGTTTGATTCCCAGGTGGGGCACTGTTGTTGTACTCAAAACTATAGACTTAAGCCTGAATTCCTTCAGTAAAAATCAGGCTGTATAAATTCAATTCATGGAAAAAAATATACATGCAGGCAGAATGCACCCCTCAGAAAAAAATGGGTTTATTTTGCTGCAGGACTTTTATGCTGAAAAACTGTTGGACTGTACCAGAATAAGAGTCCTGCCTCCACAAAGGGAGCCCAGCTTGTTAGTTTGCTCGTCAGCGCTCTCTGTAATCAGTAGCAGAGGTTGCAGAGATCAGCGCTGATGATTGGGCATTTCAATCCAATCTGGGGAGAAAAAGGAAAAGAACATTTAAAAAAAAAAAAAAAAAAAAAAAGCAGTTCTTCAGTGATCTGTGGGCTGGCTGGCTTGATCCTGGAGGCGGTCCCCGCCGTCTCTGAGTGGAGCAGCCTGAGCCACATCTGTTGGACTGAATGGTGAATCTACCCCCTCACCCCCCCCCCCCCCCCTACACAGACCGGCCCGGTCAGACTGTTCGTCCCGTACAAGAGACGGAAGAAGGACAGCGAGCGCCCCGTCACCCCCGAAAAGAAGGAAGTCCAGGTCCAGTCTCCGAAAAACATCACCCTGACCCCCGGAGCCACGTGTAGGTGCCCCTGCCGTGTCCTACAACCCCCCCCCCCCACCCCCCCACCCTCCAAAACCCCCCATCACATAATCCACATGTACTGTGATCTCCACTTCACCCTCTCTGAGACTTATAGAGTTATTATATGTTTGTGAGTTTGATTCTGGCTGTGTTAAATGTAAGGGAGCCCCAGCCGTTTGAGAAACAGTCTCTGAGACCACTGAGGGTGTTCTTTCTGCTGTTAAACAGCAGTCCCGTGCGTAGCAGCGCGAGCCGTTCCGGGTCTTCCTGGTTGCACTGCATCTCCATTAGGCTGGGCTTCCTGTCTGGATCCTCGGCTGCTTCCAGAAAGATCTGGACTGGCTGAGGCCAGCACAGCAGGGGATCCAGTCCTGGAATTCTCCAGCATTTCATTTCAGTTCAGTCAGTCAATCAATGGGAAATTATGTTATTTGCATGTTTAATGAGTAGGGAACTGGTGGTCTTGTAACCTGAAGGTCACAGGTTTGATTTCCTGGGTAGGACACTGCTGTTGTGCCCTTGAGAAAGGTGCTTAACCTGCATTGCTCAGTATATCTCCTCTTGTATAAATGGATGCAATATAAACGGTTTGGGAGGGGGGTTCATGGTGGGAGCGCCCATCCTGTCTTTCAACAAACAAACCCCCCCCCCCCCAGCAGAGCAGAGCTATAGAACACCCTCTTGGGCAGAAAGAGGAGCAGTTTATCATCTCTCTCCTCCGACCTTGGGGAATTTCACAGACAGTATTTGTCACTTTTTTTCGCTCCTTGGACGTCTGCCACCGAATGAGTTTGTGATTATTACGGCTGTAAATCAGTGACGTGATTGGCTGTATTTAGGGTGGGTGGGCGTACTGACCCCTCCCCCCCCCCCGCCCCCCACCCCCCCAGCTGGCGATATGAAAGCTTTTTTTTCTTTTCTCACTGTCGTCTTTTGCTCGAAATGCTTCCCATTCAGTGCTGAGAGCTGAAAAACAGCTGAAATAGGCGTGTCTGTTAGCGCTGAGCTGTGCAGCGCGGTGGTGCTTGGATTAGATTTAAAAAAAAAACTTCTTAGACTAACAGAACAGTTGAGCTCAGAGGAACACAACTGTGTCTGATCTGGCCTCTGATGGAGGCTGTAGATATGCGTCTGATCTGATTGGAGGAAAGAATGGGAGGCTGCAAATCTGCACCTGATCTGATTGGAGGAAAGAGTGGGAGGCTGCAGATCTGCACCTGATCTGATTGGAGGAAAGAATGGGAGGCTGCAGATCTGCACCTGATCTGATTGGAGGAAAGAATGGGAGGCTGCAGATCTGCGTCTTATCCCATTGGAGGAAAGAGCGGGAGGCTGAGATCGGTAGAAAGTTGCGGGACCTGTTTTCAGGTGCATCCCCTGAGTCTCGCACCCTCTGTGAACTGAAAACTGCAAATGATGTGGACAGGTTTTAATTAAACTCGGTGTGATAATCGCCTTAGGGAAATTTTCAGTGACATTTTATGATTGCTTTTAAAGCTATGGAAGGTGGAGGATGCGCTCCATAGCAATGTTAACATCCCCAGCAGAACTGGGTGCACGACTGTGCAGCCTCATATTAATTTTTCTATGCAAGCAGTTTTGCGTTTCACTTTATTAGACCACTTTTAGCAGCGACAGTCCTGTTATTGGGCACTAGATCTTAATAAAACAGTGTATGAAGCCAGCGATGTGGTAGTTTGTATGAAACCAGCGATGTGGTCGTTTGCTGCTGTAGTGGTTTGCAGTTATCGCTGTTCACTCTGTGGTTTGTGAGATTGTATAATTTCACGGTCTTGCAGTGACTCTGGTACTTATTTTCACCCCACTGACACTGACTCTGTTACTTCCTGTCCGCCAGGCATTGTAATTTTGTCACTTTCTGTCGTCCTGTCACAATGATTCTGTTAATTCCTTCCCTAACCATTCACAGTAATTATGTCACTTCCTGCCCTAACCACTCACAGTAATTATGTCACTTCCTGCCCTAACCACTCACAGTAATTATGTCACTTCCTGCCCTAACCACTCACAGTAATTATGTCACTTCCTGCCCTAACCACTCATAGTAATTTTGTCACTTCCTGCCCTAACCACTCACAGTAATTATGTAATTTTCCTGCCCTAACCATCCACAGTAATTATGTCATTTCCTGCCCTAACCACTCACAGTATTCAGTCACTTCCTGCCCCACGCCATCACAAGGACTACGCCGCCTCCCACCTACAGTCACGGTGTTTGTGTCGCTTCCTGTCTCTCCAGTCACAGTTATGACGTCACTTCCTGTCCCTCCAGTCACAGTGACGCCGTCGGGGCAGATCACGACCTCGGGCACGCTGACCTTCGACAGGACGCCCGTGGGCGACGCCACCGCCGTCATCTCTGAGAGCCCGGCGCAGGCGGACGTCTTCGCTGGCACGGCGGGTAAGGCCCGCCCACGGTGGCACAGAAAAGCCCCCCCCCCCCCCCGCCCTGGGCCCCGCCCCTCTGGGGGTGACGGGCATGGGTCTGTTTAAGGAAGCCATCTTGCGGCTATTTAGGACATCCCCTTCCCCTGGTCCCAGGGCTGCCACGAATAAGGAGTGGGTACCCTGGCTCTGTGCTGCTGAATCTAGGGCAGGGGTTTTTTTTAGCTTCTGGGACGCCCTGCGACAGGGATCCCCAAACCGTCTTGGGGCTGCCCTGTGTGTGACCGTTTTTGTTAATAGTGCTGAGAATGTGCATTTCAATTCTTCCCTTTTTTCCTATGATTTTTTCCCACTTTAACTTATTTTATCACTGCGTGGGTTTGTTTTGTCATTGTTTGTTTGGTTCACACAAATGGCTTCTTTTCGGATGACACTTTCAGCAGTCGGTATTTTTAAAAATTCTGTTATATGTACAATTTCATTAGTTAAAAAATATCACTTCTCCCTCTAATTGGAGAACTGGCTGACTGACTGAACCTCCTGGGATGAGAATGTAGGGCGTTAAATCTTCATATGGAGCTGTTCATGATACAGGGTGACCTTCAAAGCGTTAAAATGGAACATTCCGGAACAGTTAACCGCTCGTTCCAAACCGCCGCACGCAAGTGAAGGTCGCCACGTTTTTAAGCCCTGCCCAAGAGAGGGGACGTCAGAAAGCCAGAGGAGGGGCTCTCCACCAATCACGGAGCATGGTGGTAATAATGGGCTTCTTTAGCGGTTAAAAGGCTCCCGGGAGTACGGCCTGACAGTATCCACCAATCACCGTTGAGGTTATTCAGTTTCTGCCTACCAACCTGCTCTGTGATTGGCGAAGGGCTTCTGTCTGGTTCCTGAGCGAAAGTGATGACGCCAGCATCCCACCCCTGTTTTCCCCCACTGTGTTAAACAGCCCCATCTGACGAAACTCCAAATTCTGTTACTCAGCAACAGGCCACGCCCCTTCAACGCGGGAACTCTGGGAGCACCCTGCCCCCCCCCACCCCCACCCCAGTGATGGGACCAGGGTGGTAAATTTTATCGGCTCCTCCTCATTCATATTTCTCTGGGTCTTCCCGGCCTGCTTTTGCGGCTGGCCCAGAGAGGAATCCCGGAAACGGCAGCGACTGGCCCCGCCCCCTGAGTGGTGACCTGCGCTCTGATCTGACCAAGCCCCGCCCCCTGCTCGCAGCGGATTGGCTGCCGCGCGACTCACCGGCCCTAACGAGCTCCCGCAGGGCTCTCGGGGAACTGCTCCTTTCAAAATGACAAATGAGGAGCGCTGGAGAATGTCCTGCTTCCCCTGCGCTGCTGAAACCGCTCCACCTTGGTTATCTGCTGCTATCTATTTCTTTAAAAATAATAATAATAATTTTTTATGTTGTTTCCTGTGCTTTTTGTTCTTTCTGTCCTTCTGTCTCTGTGGTTCATCCTCTCTGTTGTTCAGTCTTTTATTCTAACGGCTTCGCTTTCTCCCTCTCTCGCCCTCTCTTTCGTACGCACGTGCAGTTTCGGCGATAGCGGGTCATAGCGGGGCCGTGCCGAGGTCGTTAGTGGGGCAGGTGCTCAAAGGGAGAAAAGGGCACATCAACCTAGAAAAAAAAAAAAGAACTGACGCTCAGTTATCGCACAGAATAAATCTTACCAAAACAAGTGAATGAAAAAACTAATACGAGCGACAACAATAAGGCAAATATCGATTCAGTGAAAGGTCATATCGAAGGGGCACATCCGGTCCCGCCCTCTGCACATGCCTGATCTATCGACTGATCTTCTGCTCGTGCGTCAGGCTGCCCGGTGAGATTACCTAAACGGCTTTGGGGTTTTTTTTTTTCGCGCCGACCTCTCGACGAGGCAGAGGACGGTGAAAAATCGTACGTGCGGCGGCGAGACCTCGCCTGCTTCTGACCTAAATTCCACGGCTTTTTTTTTTTTTAATTTTTAAATTAAATAATAATTTTTTTTGTTGCATTTTTGCGGCTATCTCAGCTCGCAGTGGGCACATAGCGTGGGGAATCGCGCGACCCAGTTTGGAAATAAATAATAAGTACATAAAGTAAATAAATAAAATAATCTCCGTGGCGACGGGGTGATGCGTCACCACTTCCCTTCGGTCACGGCGCCTCCCGCGAGACCCCGCCCCAGTCGCGCTGCGGCCGGATGATGGCCCGACAGCGGCGTGCCGATAAACAGCGCACCGCAGTTCCCCCGCTTTCCCAGAGAACCGGGGGGGGGGGGGCACGCGGCCCGGGATGCCGATTCGCTTACCCCCCCCCCCGCCCCATCCGCTTCCTTCAGCTTGCACGCGGTAAGAGGGAGAAAAAGAGGGGGCGGCTCGTTTCGCCGTTCCACCAAACACAAACCGCTGCTTTAATGCACGGAAAACTCCGCACGTTTCCCACAAGCGAAGCACTCCGGCTGCTTTTGTCTGAAAACGGGGTCACGGCGCTCCTTTCATTGTGCGTTAAAAATCGCTGATAAATCATGTAACAAATAACAAAATGATGAAAAAAAAAAAACCCCCCATATTTTACTCACGCTTTTGCTTGCGTCCAACTTCCGAGGACAGATTACATCAGGGCCCCACACTGCTCCCATTTTAGGAGCATTTGCTCATGAAAATTGATGTGTGGCAACTGGAAGAATAATTTAGGGGCACAGTTACTAATTGGGATGCATTGCTGCGCTCCTAAAAAATTTTGACTGAGGAGCCACTAGTGCACCTTGGAAAAAAAATGTTAGCGTAGAGCCCTGGATGTAAATGTGTCTCTCTAACTGAGTGTGTCTGTTCGGCTGCGCTGAGTGTGTCTGTTCGGCTGCGCTGAGTGTGTCTGTTCGGCTGCGCTGAGTGTGTCTGTTCGGCTGCGCTGAGTGTGTCTGTTCGGCTGCGCTGAGTGTGTGTTCGGCTGCACTGAGTGTGTCTGTTCGGCTGCGCTGAGTGTGTCTGTTCGGCTGCACTGTCTGTTCGGCTGCGCTGAGTGTGTCTGTTCGGCTGCGCTGAGTGTGTCCGTTCGGCTGCGCTGAGTGTGTCTGTTCGGCTGCGCTGAGTGTGTCTGTTCGGCTGCACTGAGTGTGTCTGTTCGGCTGCGCTGAGTGTGTCTGTTCGGCTGCACTGAGTGTGTCTGTTCGGCTGCGCTGAGTGTGTCTGTTCGGCTGCGCTGAGTGTGTCTGTTCGGCTGCGCTGAGTGTGTCTGTTCGGCTGCGCTGAGTGTGTCTGTTCCCAGTGTTTGTGCCGAGGGTTTGTTCTCGTGGATTATGAATCCCTACTCTGAACTCGGGCCTCGGAACGCAAGGATTCGTGACTTAAAATGTCTGCACAAATAGTCGCTAATTTTTTTTCCCCCTGTCTTCTTTATTTCTGTGATGTAGGCCCTACATTTCTCTCACAGGCATCAGTCTACACCTGTGTGCCTCCCCCCAGCAGGTCCCTTGAGAGAGGGGGGCCCCCTCCATGGGGGGCGGGGGGGCGGAGGGGGGGGGGGGGGGGGTGCGGGGGCGTGGTTGGCTTTCATCGGCACTTTGTTTTGCCCCACTTTCTCTCTTCCTCTCAGTTGGGTCGTATTTTCAGAGGGGCGGGGGGGGGGGGGGAGTAATTTTGCTCGGTGCTGCGTAGGTCTACCCGTCTCTCGCAGGGTGAGGTTTCGGGGGGGGGTGGTGTCGTGGATGTGGAACTTGGTGATTGAGGCGCACGGTTTTTACGAGATATACGCATATCACAAAAAAAAAACAACAAAAAAAAAAAAAAAACCAAACGGCTGCATCAGGATCGGAGCTGTTATTGGTCATTTGTCACAGTGGAGTCGCAGAAGGGCCCTCCGTGCTTTTGGCTGTGTGCGCTCTTGGTAAATGGTAAATGGACTGCATTTATATAGCGCTTTTATCCAAAGCGCTTTACAACTGATGCCTCTCATTCACCAGAGCAGTTAGGGGTTAGGTGTCTTGCTCAGGGGACACTTCGACACGCCCAGGGCGGGGTTTGAACCGGCAACCCTCCGACTGCCAGACAATCAGTCTTACCTCCTGAGCTATGTCGCCCCGCTCTTACGCTGTTAAGTCAGACGCCTTCCGTTTACCGTCTGGAGCGGCGGCTTCCTGAAAAAGAGCGTGTGCACGTGTCTCCACGGCGATGGGACGGGACGGGCGTGCTGGCTGGGCGGGGCGGGGAACTCGGGCCCTCTGTGTAAAAAAAAAAAAAAATGGAGAATGGTCACCCTGAGCTCCACAGAGAGGGGAGAAACGGGGGGGGGGGGGTATCCGGAGCAGGAGGAGGAGGAGGAGGGGGAGTGGGAGGGAGGAGAGGGGGAGAGGTGGATGACAGGAAGGAGAGAAGGGGGAGAGTGGGAGAGAAGGTGAGCGGAACATGGACGTGGCGATCTGTTCATCGGAAATATCCGCCCCCACAAAGTGCATACAAACGTACGTGCAGTCCAGATTGGGTTCTGATTGGGCTCAGCCTGGGTTCTGACCGGGCTCAGATTTGGTTCTGACTGGAGTCAGACGGGGTTCTGACTGCGTTCTGATTGGGCTGTGTGTGAGATGTTTTTTTGGCACACTGCACTGACACTGGCTGGTGTAGTTCTCACTGTTCGCCTGGTCCGGTACTGGTACTGGTACCCAGATAACTCGGTTGGATGCTCTTACGTTCTCTTACATTGTGAGTCGCTCTGGATAGGAGTGTCATCTCACTGACAGAGAGACCATCAAGTATCTGATGGCAGCGACTGATAGGGACACATTCCTGAATCTTATACATTTTTGTCACACGTTGTTTCTCCCAGTATTTGGCCATTGTTTATCTGTACAAATAACACAGCAGGCTATGTTAAGGTTGAGCTATCGTGCGAAACTGCCAGAAGATCAAGGGAAGCACTGAAAACTGCAGAAATGGCAAACGGCCGTTGATACTGTCGAGACCCCCCAAATTGCTCAATTTGATCGATCAAATTCTTCGAACAAACCACCGACAGTCTATCATTGATTAACCATTAACAGCCCTAGCACTCACACACACACACACACACACACACACACATGCATACAGGCGCATTCATAAGTCAAGCACCATTCCAATCCCCCCAGCAACGCCATCTCTTATTTTAGAAGAGGACTGCAAAATGGGGGTCTCACCCCCCAGCCCTACCCCCCCCCCCCAAAACAGCACATGCCTTTCTGAAACAGCACATGCCTTTCTGAGCTCTCTCTCTCACTCTCTCTCTCTCTCTCTCTCTGTCTCTCTCTCTCTCTCTCTCTCTCTCTCTCTCTCTCCTCTCAACTGCGCCGTACCTTCTCCCTGCTAATGCTCTGACAGTGACAGATGCTTTGTTATTTTTAGGCGCTTAGGGTGAGGGGGTGGGGTGGGGGTGGGGAGGTGGGGGTTTGTGTGTGTGTGGGGGGGGGGGGGGGGAGGGGGGGTGGGGAGGGGGCTGGGTTCTCGCGCGCGGGTGAAATTGGCCGCGGACTCCGCGTGACGGGCTACTCCTCGCCCCCGTCCTGGGCGTGCTCTGATTTAGCGTCCCACCCCGTTCAAAGGGACAAACATTTTACAGCCGGGCGTTAGCCCTCCATTCCTCCACAGGTGAATATGGGGGGGGGGGGCAGCCCTGTGGAGTGGGGGGGGGGGGGTTCAGGGTGGGGCGGGGTGGGGCGGGGAGGCAGGTCGGAGGGAGAAGCCTTCGTTCAGGGCGGGGGGGGGGGGGGGGGGGGGGGGGGGGGGGGCATCTGTATGTTTTTGGTGGTGGGGTCTGTTTGACTCACTTTCTCTCTCCCTCAACTCTCTCTGACACGTTCTCTCCTTGAACTCTCACTCTCCCTCTGTCCCTCTCTCTCTCTCTCAGCTCCCTCTGAATCTCTTTATCTCTCCTTGAACTCTCTCACTCTCTCACTCCCTCCCTCCCTCCGTCAACCCTCTCACTCCCTCCCTCAACTCTCTCTGACTCTCTCCCTCTCTCCTTGAACTCTCTCTCTCTCTCTCTCTCTCTCTCTCTCCCCTTTTCCCCATAAACATAAACATCCAGAATAATGAAAATCAAATGAAATCACTTGTATATTGCCTTTGCCATGGGGCGCTGTAATGTTTGGGGATTAATATTCTGCTCGTGCCTGTTGGGCTGTGTTTCATTAAGTCTTCTATAGGCTTCCATTTCCTCATCCTTATGAGTCCACTTTTTTTTTGTTTGTTCATATTGAGACCAAATTTGCGGCTCCCAGCGGGGGGCAGGTAATGAATATTTCACTCTATTGCGTAGAGATGTACTGTACGCGTCCTGCGTCCACATCCTCCGTTAAACGAATTAAAGGGATATTTCACTTCCTGAAGTTTTTTTGCCATTTCAGTTCATGCTTTCGGCTGACCCATACAGTTTTTTTTTTATGTGCGCAGGAGGATCTCCTAGAAATTTTCAGGCGCTTCTGATGATGTCCTGCTGGCTTTAGGACTGAGGGTATCGGGGAATTTGAGGGCTTGTGGACGTAACGGAGGAAGTTACCGAGGCGGTCCCCGCTGGGTGCGTTTGGTTTTTTGGTTTTTGCAGTGGGACGCGCCACACAGGGCGCTGAACGGTGTGCAGGTCCGGCCGCTCCAGGTGCTGGGGGCTGTGCGGAAGAGCTGTGTGAGGCCAAAAACGTCCCACCAGCCCTGCTGTGTGTGTGTGCGCGTGTGTGTATGTGTGCGCACGTGTGTGGTGTGTGCATGCGTGGTGTGCGCGTGTGTGTGTGCGTGTACGTGTACGTGTGTGTGTATGTGTACGTGTGTGTGTGTGTGTGTGTGTGTGTGTGTGTGTGTGTGTGTGTGTGTGTGTGTGTGTGTGTGAGATCTTCAGTTCCTCAACCTGTTTGAGTGCTTTCAGTCACACTCTGTGACGGACTGCATGAGTGACAGCTTCATAGACGCCGGACGTTTATAGATGTTCCATGCCGACAGACATGCGTAGAGTCAGCTGCATGTCCTGGGTCCCCCTGTCCATGTCCTGAGCCACATTACCGAGCGACGTTTTAATGTGACGTTTTACGCCGCCCCATTCTTGTCTTGGGCGGTTACATGGCACCCTGTGAGAGCCTACGTCAGTTGACATAAGTGTTTATAAGTGCTTATGCCGTCCCTATGAAGGTGCAGTATTGGTGTGTTAGTGGGCCTCTGCATGTACGGCCCTTTGGGGAACAGTTTACTGTAACTGCGGATGCTGAGGGTGCTCATTTCACCTTACTGCCGCGATCCAGCAGGCAAGACTGGCAGAGTGAGGCAAGCGTGTGGAACAAGACAGACAGACTGACAGACAGGGAGATGGACAGACAGACAGGGAGACAGACAGACGGAAAGACAGATGGACAGACAGATGGACGGACGGACAGACAGGGACAGACAGGGACAGACAGATGGATGGATGGACAGACAGGGACAGACAGACAGAAGGACAGACAGGGACAGATGGACAGATAGACGGACAGACAGAAAGACAGACGGACGGACAGAAAGACGGAGAGGAGTAATTACACTCAGCCCTTCAGGTTCTGTGTGCTGTTTGACAGACAGTACAGCTGTCCTCTTTCACTCCACACACTCATGCACTTGCTGGTTTCCTTTTCTTAATGAAATGTGTCTTGCTGGGGTTTGTAGTTACACATTTATTGCGCTCCGCAGTTTTATCAGTGCTGGCAGACGAATTCCCGCTGGTTCACTTTCAGGCTCGCACCTTTTTCCTTTTTTTTTTTTCTTTTTGCTTTCTGGATTTTTTTACTCTAATAATTTTGTTTTGTTTTATTCATATTTTTATTCATATTGTTCCGCTGTCGACCGGCCGCAGTTTGTAATCTCCCCTCCTCCTCCTCCTCCTCCTCCTCCTCCGCGCTCCGCTTCAAGGTTGCCGAGGTTACTTCAGCACAATATTTTGATCTGAGATTGAAGGGAGGATGGGGAACGCATTGTGTCCCTCGCTCGCTGGCTGCCCCTCTGACAGACTCAATTACACACTGACAGCCGAGCGGGCCCCTGCAATAACACTGCTTTACCCCTAGGGGGCCACCAGGCTGGCGGTGCGGTCACAGCCATTTGAACTGTGTCTGTTGAAGTGACAGTTCCATTTCTGGATTTTCCTTATATTATTTCAGTTTTCGGTACATGTATTTGATTGGCCGAGACAATATCTGTGTACACTGCGGGATATTGCAGATATTAAAAGAAAGGTTAGGACATAGGCTCATTTTTGATTTTGGATGAGGCAAACATTTTCTCTAGTAGCATGGGTACCTATGATCATAAAACGATGTTGAATATATGCATATTTTTTCAGGGAAAACATTTTTTTAATGACCCCATTTGTATTATTGAATTCATGATCTTGACTTTGTTTTTTAAAGACGTTTCTGATGACCGGTTAGCTGTGCAATGGCTGACATAGGAGCATTCTGGGTTCGTAGAATAAACCAAGAAAATACACTTCAAGTGACAGCTTGTGCAATGATGTAATTCTGAACATACTCACCGACACACACACACACACATAAACAAAAAACACACAGACACACACACATGCATGCACATGCACACACGCGCACACACACACACACACACACACACACATGCATGCAAATGCACACACACACACACACACACACATAAACACAAAACACACAGACACACACACATGCATGCACATGCACACACGCGCATACACACATACACACACACAGG
This sequence comes from Anguilla japonica, assembly GCA_025169545.1. Taxonomy (NCBI): domain Eukaryota; kingdom Metazoa; phylum Chordata; class Actinopteri; order Anguilliformes; family Anguillidae; genus Anguilla; species Anguilla japonica. The sequence continues at coordinate 45,342,808 of CM045898.1, forward strand.
TGCGTAGTAGAGGGAGATTGAGGAGATGTATGTGAATTTAGTGATGTTTTTTGGTATCTAATGATATCCACCCCCCCCCCCCCCCCCCCCCCCCCCCCGCCCCCCCCCCTTAGTGACGCTGACGTCCCTGCCGGCCCTGGCCATGGCCCCCCAGGCTCTGCAGCCCAAGCCCGAGTCGGTGGGCGTGGCCAACGGGCTGGACGCCTCCGAGCAGCGCACCTGGGCGTACCTGGAGGAGACGGCCAACGCCCTGATGAGCACCGTGCAGCAGCTCAAAGTGCTGATCCAGCAGGCCAAGCAGGCCAGCCACGCCCACAGCAAAGGCCCCGCCCCCCGCAAGGACGTGAGTCCCGCCCCCCCCTCTTAAAGGGGAACGTCACCCTTTTTTCTCTCCACGCGGTCTCTGTTTAAGCTTCGGCCGTCCAGGTGGGTCTCGCTGAGACAGGTAGGAGCCCGGCCACGGAGGCAGCATCATGAGCAGTCACAGAGTGTAAAAACAGCAGCGTGTAATTTAAAAAACAACAGCCACGCAACATAAGGAGGCTTCATGTGTTTTCCACAGGTCACCAGCACCTGGTCTATCAAAGCAAGAACAAGAACAATTTTTTTTAGTTTGCAGTAGTAATATATAAGTCATTTATTTCTCCTGATCATTGTGTGAATTCAGTGGTGTGTATTTATACCTTCCAACAATAATCAACGGGGGAATTA